>CM076577.1:1296394918-1296592263 GCA_034641835.2 Pinus albicaulis
GGAATAAGGTCTAATGTTCTCATGCCATAAATTTTGCGCTAGTTCCTTAACTAGGTCCAATTAACTTCAAATTATAATGAGGTAGTCCCTATTAGTGAAGGCCCACAAATCAGTTTTTCCAACTGTTTAAGGCTATCTCATCTAACAAATACTTTCAAATATTTTTTAGATTGAATTTAATGGTATCATATATGTGTGTTTTAGAAAACAACATTTTCATGCAATCTTGTTAATTTATTGTGAAAAGACAAAGGGATACTAACACTGGAATAGAGTTATTCTGGAAAGTGCATAAAAAAGAAACCATATGTTTCAAACATTATGATTGCTTTTTTCATAGTTTTAATCATTTTAATGCATATAATTTTTCTAACAACAATTAAACTCCCTAGATGTTAATAAAGACAAAAAAATTCTGACATTTATTATTAAAACTTCTACTCAAAGTATACTTTGATAATTGTTAGTATGAATCCTTTGTCGAAGTGTACGAAAAAAGACCACTTTAGCTACGCATAACTAATAGCCCTAACATCAAAAGTGGTTGCCAATATCTTCAGATCTGCGGTTAGTAATAAAAATGCTGCAACAACCAGATCTATAAATGGAAAGACATTAAGCAGTAAAATAAAGGGTTTGCTCCATGCATCCAACAGACAAGACAAGAACACGATTTTTTGAAAGAATTTTATATTACAGGGCACCTGGGAGGAAAACAAGAAGGTGTATCTAGCTCTCCTCAATGGGATGGGTTCTTTGTAGTCCTCAGCACTTCAGATCTAAGCTTTCTCTCTCTTGTAGATGTAGAAAACCCAATGTAGAAGATAGAGCTCAATGGGAGCAAAATGGCGGAAAAATGAGACCAAGTGTATAGATCCAGAGTGATCTAATAGGCAACAAAAGGTGAAGAATGATGGGGAAAACCCTCCTATTTATAACAAAATATTGGGTCATTCTAGATCTGGGTGCATGATTAAAATAATGTTAACCAAATCTAGATCCACCTTTTATGGAATATTTTATTATATTTGTTGGAGGGAAAGGGTCTTTGACTTGGGTCAAATCCCTTGATTAGTCAAAAATAAATAAATAAATGATTTATTTATCTTTTTAAGGAAGTGGTTGGAAGATAATCAAATAAATAGTGATTTATTTAATTATTTGTGGGTGATTTGGTCATATTTAACAAGGAATATTATATAAACAAGATTTAAATAATTATTCCTAGAAATTAATAAGATAAATAAAGGTTTATCTAATTAATTTCTTTGATTTTGGGTTAAACATGACTGGGAATAATAATTAAATTATGGTTTAATTAATTATTCCATGAGGAAAATCAAACAAACATGGGTTTGTTTAAAATTTCCTTTTGGGGTTTCCTGTTTTAACATAGTGAAAGCGGTTTTACTTAGGGTAAAACTGGTCTTACATGTTGTACTTGGGTCCATCTAATGATAATAAGTTAGATGACCAAAAAATGGTGTAACAGATTGCCCCCCAGCATGCGAGTGTCAGGAGAAAATCGTATGACCGAAGTACGCTGTAATAACACAATCACTAGACAACAAAAGGGGTGTCAGAGAGAGAAATGTGAGGTAGATAGTGTGTTGAAGGACTAGACTCTGAGGAGACGAGACTCGCAGGTGCAACAAGTCTCTTTTTATGAGAGGGTACCTGTGCTGAAGGCGGCGGGGGAGGCATACCTATGCCCGCTGAGACAAAGTACAAAAGAATAGTGTGTCCAGTAAACAAGGGACCGAACCATAAAATACAGCTGGCATAATCATGAGCCAGATAAAAATACAATAAGGAATCCCACATACATGATGTGCCTGGGATAACAGCCAGGACTTGTACAATAATATCTGAGTACATGAGATACAAATACAACCGAAATGCCCCCTGCACATGGGGAAGGGCTCATAGAATCTGACTGATACATGCAAGTCGAAGAGGCGCTGCAAGTGGCTACGGCCAACATCATCAAATATCTGGAGCTGCATCGAAGGCTACAAAGAAGAGGTCATCCGGGCATGTGGGGGGCTACCTGCAGGGCCACCCCCTCATGAGGGTTGAGACATCTCACACACACCCGGGAATCATCAAGAGCTGCTACTGGATCACTGGACCATCAAGTATACGAATCTCGATCATGCTGAAAGGAGCTGGAGAAATAATCAAGTCAAAGGAAAATGAGAGATCCCTTGGCCTGATCCGAGGCACCGAACAAGAGTGGAAGCTGGAACCAAGGTACACCGCCCTCTAGACCTGGCTTCTAGAATGAATGAGCTGATGTTGACAGAAGGAGGTTCACCATAGGTGAGGTAATGAGAGGTCCTCAACTAAGGCACAAGAGAAAAGAGTAGAGCGACGGACAGACTGACACTAATGATGATAGTGAAGTGGAAAGGACTGAGTAGCTAATGGACGACTTCCCTTGCTAGAGCATAAAGGGCATGAATGACATGGCAGCGACTGACACAACATCATCAGGGATGGGGGACAATGAAACTGAAGGTCATAATGTGCGACACAAGAGAGAGACCAATCAATGATGGATGGAGGGCTATAGTGGGGTACAAAGGGACTCGGCATAGACTCCATGGAGGGAATGATGACTCAACTTGGATGCTCTAAACAAGGGCGACTCGATGGTGCTGCCACACAGTAAAGGCCCCAATGGGGGGACCGTGGAGACATGAGTACATGATGGGAACTCATGACGAAAATCGACACGAACAAGGACAAGTAAGGGGGCAAAATGGTGCCCCAAGTACAAGTGGCGTAAGTGAGGAAATTCGATTTTTAGGAGGGGTGAAGTGACCCTTCGTGGACAAAATGTGTCCTGGTGGAGTGTCAGATCTCAAAAAACTAACAGATACCCATTTGAGGGCTCGGTGAGAGCTTTCCAACGGTGCAGATGGTTCGTCAAATGGGGCTACGGTGTGGTCACAGCGGTCGAAAGAAGAAACATGGGATCTCTTTTAATAAGGTAGTTTTCCCTCCAACATCACTCATTTGCTGTTGTTGCTGTGGTGAATGTAGAGAGGAGAGAAGGCCCTAAATCTTGCGGCGAACGTAGCGGACAAACCAACCGTTGGAATCGCGATCCGTCAGTTGCAGGTAAGAGGTCTAACTTTTCTCTTGCATTTTGATGGATTACATTGTCAGTTTAGGGCCCAGAAATCCAGGAACAACCCCTCCTTCATCTCTACGGCCGGGTTGCACTTTTTGGGGCAAAAAGTGCGACCTAGGACGCAGGTATCAGGGCAAAAAGTGCGACCTGGTCCAGAAAAGAGCAGAAAACTGCGACCTGGGAGATGAGGGGGTTTTGGTGCTATTTTATGGTTGGAAGTGGGGTTTTGGTGTCTGGTTATGGTTTTCCCGATCTGTATGCTGACAAAAATGATGTGTTTGTGCAGGTACGGCAGAATTACGGGTCAACTGGAGAGAGAGAGATCTGGGGACACTACGGACAGAGATCCAGGCGGATCAGGGCGTCCGTCGTGTTTTGGCCAGATTTGGGGTTCTCAAGTTTTTGGAGAACCCGTTGATGAGAGCAAGGGAACCGTTACTGGCCCGGATTATCAGTTACTGGGATCCAGATCAGGAGATCTTTGTAGTGCAGGGGCACAGGATCGAGCTGACGGTCCAGGACGTGTACTTCCTGACTGGTCTCCCGCCACTGGGGATGGTGGGAAACACACAGCCAGTGTTGCCGTGGGGGCGGCATATCATGGAGTTCGTGGAACGCCATTGTCGACCGGGTCTCCAAGTCAAGGGGACTCGAATACCGATCGGGGATCTAGAGAGGCTAGAAACCCATGCAGTGGCCGCAGCTGTGCTGCGAATCCTGGGCATCCAGGCGTTCCATCACATCACTGGGGGGCAGATGATGATAGTGGAAAGCGTGTTGGGAGGGACCTACTATGGGTGGGCCCAGATGTTGTTGGTGTCGCTAAAGCGACAGTTGTCACTATGCAGGCGGCAGGTGAACCATGACTGCTCATATGGGACTTTTTTGTGCGCCTTCTTCTTTGAGAAGATCCCGACCTTGAGGCCTCATGTACAGCTTCCAGATGGGGGCCCGAGAGAGCCCAGGATGCGCCGTTGGGGACGGCTACTGTGCAGAGGAGGAGGAGGGGTGGTCGGGCGAGTGTTTCGACCGGAGTTTTTTGCCCATTGGGATCAGATGCCTTTGTACATAGACAACTATCCCTATAGTGGGATGAGCTACTGTGGAGATCCGGACCTGCCACTTCCGCCTGGTCGAGTCTGGGGACCCGATGCTAAGTGACAGATTGCTATTCTTGTATGGGCATGTTAAATTATTTTGAATAGTAATGTAAGGTACTGATTCATGTACTTTGGTATGCAGATATAGAACCGATGAAACCGGCCGGATATATGGGACGACCTGCAGCATTAGGAGCTGCAAGCCCAAGTGGAGCGAGAGCAGCACATAATGAGGATGCAACCGCCCTCCTGGAGGACATCCGTCGTAGATGTGAGAGGTTGCTGACCGGTGTTTCAGAGCACGGGTGGCAAGACTTAGATGACCAGTACATAGAGCCATGGTTATTCACCTCTGAAAATAGGGGTGTTCACGCGCACACACACAGAAGAAAGTTAATTCGACAAAGCTGATAATATAAAGAAACAGCCACCCAGGTCGAGAGACAGTGACTTAGGTAGTGCATGCCCCCACAGATGTACAAAGGTGTGGTGCCCCGCCTTTGGGCGGGTTGTTGTTTGTAACATGCTATGGGAATGGCATATTTCGTAGTAGATGGACTCTAAACACATATTTTGGCGACACACATGCGTAGATATACAAACGTTTATATTTATTTATCGTTATAATTATGGAATGTGTGGATAAATGCCAATCTATAATGAATATTATTTCTGTAAATGCTATCACATGTGAGATTTAAAAATTGCGGGTACATGGTTGAAACTTATGTTTCAAACTGGATTGGATAAGGATTTCCGTCCGTAAATAGTTTGCAACAAAGCACAGAGTTATGCACAAACATAAACACCATTTAGTTGCATTACAAGAAGCATGGAATCCAAACGAACGTGCAAATGGAGGATGCGATGGAAGAGGGCATCAGCTAAAAGGCCACGCACTGCATCATATTCGGCCTGATTGTTGGTGGCAGAACCAATGCATATCCCATTAGAGAGAACAAGGGCATGCAAGGGGGTGAAAATGGCCCAACCTGCCAAGGCTAGATTCCTGGAGTAGCGACTTGCACCATCGGCGTAACCGATAAAGGGTGTGGATGGGGAGTCCTGCAAAATGGTTTGACAAGACAACAAATAAGGGGAGGAAAGGGAATGACGGCAGCATGAGTGGACAGAAGTCATCGGGCGGCAATCGCAGGAGGGAGTGCAAGGGGCAGGATGATCATGACTCATACAGAGTGGTATATGAGGGCTATCGGAAGCATGGTGAGGACTCGGGCTGCGGAGGTCAACAGAGACATGGGTGGAGTGATCGCGTGTATGGGTAGGAAGAGGGTGGTCAAGGGACACAACAGGGGAGGATGCAGATGGGCTAGGCTCCGAGTGTCTCACAGAGGAGGATAGGTAAAGAATGGTAACAATAGACTCCGTCATCGAAACATCAGGGGGGGGAATGTCGATGGGAGCAGGGGGATCCTCAGGTTGGCCTGAAGCATACTGCGCGAGGATGGGAGAGGCAGATTGATTTTGTTCAACCTCATACTCGCGGATCACCTCTAAAGAGGCGCGGTAATGCGTCAGGTGAGGACAATGGTGGGAGTAATGGCCATGGATGCCGCACAAAGCACAGGGTTTGTTGGTGCGGAGAGTCTTGGGGTTCTTGGTTACGGACGAAGAAGGAGTGGAGGCTTCAGGGACCGTAGACTCGGGGAACGCGACTTTCACCATGGGCTGAATACGGGGTAACTCAGGACAAGCATGGGTGGCATGACCGGTGACATCACATAATGCACAAGGCTTCGCAGGCGGAGGAGGAGCCGGGTCAGTCGTGGTGGTCTTGTCTTTGGGTGCCCCCTTGCAGGCCTTGCCTTTCTTCCTGGGAGCCGTCACAACAGGAGAAGGGTCCTGTGGAGGTGCTGGGGGCACAGTGGCAACAGAGGAAGCGAGGGGGACCGGTTGAACCGGTGTCAAAGCCATGTAAGGTTTGGGGTGACCAGGAGGGGTGGCGGTTGGGGGATCAAGGTACTAGACCGGAATGCCCAAGGTCAAGTTAGGGAGGGAGAGGGTGGCCATGATGGGGACATAATATACTCCGGGAGGGGGAGCTAGGAAAGGGATTTGCCCACCAGGGAAATTACCAGGAGGGACGGCTTCGATATGGTTGAGGCCAGGAGGAACCGATCCGGGAGGATAAAGAGGTTCAGGGATACCAGCTGTAGGGGGAGGGCCAGAAGGAGGAGGTCTGGCTGGCTGAGATGAATGGCTAGGAGCGGATTGCGGAGCGCGAGGGGGAGGTTGCTGACTAGCCGAGGCAAGCCGCTTACGGGCAGCCTGAGACGATTGCATCATGCCAACATTCGAGGAGCTGGGATCAATGATGGGAGGAGGAGGAAGGTTAGGGAAAGTTCCAAGCAGGGAGGAATCTTTGTAAACGCCGGGGGAGACACTGATCAAGGAATCAACGGTTTGCTTGTTGGCTACAGAAGAGATGGTCGTCTCAGGGGAGGTCTGAGATTTTGGCTCATGATATGTCAACTGGTCAATGGTGACTATCTTTCCATTATGGGGAAAATACATCTTGCGAAAGACCGCGGATGGGACAGCAGACATAGCATAGGTGTAGCTTCGCCCCAATAGAATGTTGTAATCTAGCGGGGCATCGATGACTTCGACGTCAACGCAAACAGTCTTACCGGCGAGGGTGATAGGACAATTACGAAACATGCCAATGGGCTGGGAGGCATGACCGTCCCACGCTCGAAGGGTGATCGTGGAAGGGGCCAGTTCAGGGGATCCGAGTTGCTTCCAAACCGAAGCGGACATCACGCAGGTGGATGCCCCCTCATCAATGATACACCGGGATACATTGGCGTTCCGGATTTTGACTGGGATTTGGAAGGCGACGGAAGGAGGGAGAGGAGGATGGTCCGATTGAGTGGCGTCGAAAACAATCATTTGGTCATCAGCAGGATGTACAGCGCCCACGGCAGATAGTAGAGCCTTCTTTTGGGAAGGGCGCGACTGGAGGAGTTCCAGTGTGGAAATGGCAGCAGGGGATTGCGCCAAATCATCTACTATACTATACGAATGAGAAGCTCGACCAGAAGCAGCATTTCGATGTAATGGTCCCTTAGGAATCTTGGTATGGACCTCAACATTGGGTTGAGGGATATGTAAGGGGCCGCTGGATGTCGAAAGAGGCTCTGTAGAACCTGAAGAAGGAGGCTCAGGAGCAGACTGAGCAGAGGCTTGGGGTACTGACGAGACCGAGTTTGAAGCCGAAGATCGACGGGCGGGTTAGGATCGGAGTGCATCATGAGGATCTGGTAATCGGAGGAACCAGAAATGGAAGGGGGAGTGGCGACCTGGTTATCAGGCGGTTGGGTAGCCACGAATCCTTGCTGAGGGAAGGGATTGGTAAACACAGCTGGTTGAGTAGTGGCCACATTAGGAGGAGCATGAGGGGAGGCGTGTTGTCCACGCAATGTGGCTTGAGACTCCCACATCTGCCGCATCTGGGGTAAAAGGGGACAATCGTGGGTGTAATGACCATAAACACCACAACACGAACAGGGCTTACTCGTGTGGAAGCGCCTGCCCTGCTTCGGGGCCGAATGCCCGCGTCGGCTGCCGCCGTTAGGGTCCACAATTGCACTGGGTCCCCCGGCACGCGCGGGGCAGATTGGTTTTGGTTGCCTCTCCGCCTTCTTTGAGAAGAAGGGGGATTAGTCGCGCCCTACTGTGCAAATACTTGCCCGGGAGGGGGCTGTAGGTGCTGTTGCTGGGGTTGAGGAGGCAAGGGAGGAGGAAGCGCATATGCTGGAGGAGCTGGCGCACCAGGCTGTGGATAAGGGTAATGGGTGGGTTGGGCAAAATTGGGGTAAGCAGGAGGTTGGGCAAAAGGAGGATGCATGCCGTATCCTGGGTACATGCTACCGGGAGGGGGAAGAGTGCCGGAGGAGCTGGCCCCTCCCTGAGGGAGACCATAGCCCATAGGAGGTTGAGCGTATGGATGGG
Organism: Pinus albicaulis; assembly: GCA_034641835.2. Taxonomy (NCBI): domain Eukaryota; kingdom Viridiplantae; phylum Streptophyta; class Pinopsida; order Pinales; family Pinaceae; genus Pinus; species Pinus albicaulis. The sequence goes on from CM076577.1 coordinate 1,296,403,133, forward strand.
AAAGGGCTCCAACGATACCGCGATCGAGATGCCCCCGGGGTGTTAGCGCCACCGGGCCTGGGGAGGTCAGGAAGAAGGGTATAAACATAACCAGATTGAGCGTAGATCAGGTCATATTTCAAGGCTATTTGGAGGGCGGCTTCTTCAGTTTGAGGAAAGTGAGAGGCGACATCTTTGCCGATGGGAGCGGGGAGGGTGTGAAGGAACCAGTCCATGTAAACCCGATCTTTGAAGGGAGGGGCTCGACATAAGTCTGCCTTTCTTCGCCATTCCCGAACATCGGCGGGAAAGGCGGCTTGGAAGAGGCTTTCGAAAGGAAATCAAGAGCTCACATCAAAGATCATATCGCGAGAGGGAGCCGGAAGTATCGACATAAAAAGGCTTGGGCAATGGTCGCAAAGGTGGTATGGGAAGAGGCGGCCTGATCAACATACCATTTAGAAGCTTCGCTTGTAAGCATGCATTCGAACAATCTAAGACAGATGGAGTCATCAATAATGGAATTGAGGAACACCACATGTGGAAAGATCGGACATGATTGGTTGATCTTCTCCATTAAGTGCCCTCAAACTTAGGGATGCTCAGAGGGGAGCTTGGCTGGGTGCAAGAAGGTGGGCCGCTAGGGGCATTGTATGGAATGGGGTCATTTCGATCAACTCGAGCTCGTGTTGATGAGGCCGAGGCTCGCAATGCACGCATTGACAAAAAGGGGTCAAGAGTTCCTGTGGTGGTTCCGCTAGTAGTAGGGCCGGCATTAGGGCCAGGAGAACCGCTAGCGTTAGGCCCTGGATCAGACATAGTGAAGGTGACAGGGGGATAACTAGGAGGAGAAGGAGAACCCGATGAATCAGGAGAGGAGTCGGAGTGCAGACTCGAAGGAGGACTGGCTCAACGACGGTGGGGCGGAGCAGGTCGATCAACCGGAAACTGAGGGTGAAGGCCAAGAAGTCTCCGGGAAAGGCGCCTTGGGGGCGCAATGATGACGGGAAGAAGGAAACCGATAAGGGTAGAAAGGGACAGGATCAAGTGAGGTCAAGGGCATAAAAGGTGCAGTGAAAATTGATTTTAGAGTCTTTGCCAGGCGGTGTTAACCAGGCACTTCTTCACTTAGGGTCAGTGTGTGGCGTGCGTTAATTTTAATTTTTAAACCCTTTCCGTTGTTGAGAGCAAGAAAAAGTGTGCTGCGTAGCTGAAAATAAACCTACAAAGAACAGACCCAATGCTGAAATAATATAGTAACAACGCTACTTGTGCATCTATCTAACCCAAGAAGGTGGGTCTCTCAAAACTATGCTGAAAAGAAAGGGAAAAACTATGTAAAACACACGAAAAAGGGGCCAATAGATCTAAGGTCAAAGGGGACAGGGATCCAGAAGACAAAGCTGCTGAAAAGAGGTGCAGATCACAGCAAAGAGACAGAGGCAAGGTGGCTGGAAAAAAGGAAGGAAATCAGCAAAAAACCGGAGGGGGCAAGGTGGAGGCCTTCAAAGGAGGTCCAAACAAAACGACAGGAGGTGATTTGAAAGGAAGAAAGGTTGATTTCAAAGGATCTGAAAGGGAGGTAACCGATCTGGAAAAAGGAGGTTGCAGCTCAGAAAAACAGGCGGCTGAAACAGTTAAAACTCTTCCACAAAAAGTGGAGGGTACTAAAGCCCTAGGGGGCGGGGTTCCCACTTAGATGAGTAAAATAGATCAGAATCCTGGCTTTAAAACAGTCGAGACAAGAGGTCGATAACTTAATGTAAGCCTAAAAACCCAGAAATGTTAAAAATGGTTTAAATGGCAAAGCCCAGCTTCGACTCCGATTTCAAAGGTGTCACAGAAACAAAGCAAAAAAGTGCGACTTGAGGTCTGGTGTCACGTGTTTAGGGGCTGGTGCGTGACCCCCGCTTCCGGTTGTTCCTGCAAGGGCAGCATTTTCAGAAAAGTCATTATTCTTAGCTATGGCTAGTGTCGCGACTGCGTAATAAAATAACACATGGAAGTTAGAAATTTTAATGTTTGAGGTTTTTATGTGAGAAAAACAACATAAAAATAGGAAAAATAAACAGCTGAAAAGAAACCCTAGGGTCTGAAGTAGCTGGATATGCAGGAATATGAAAAACGACAGCGGTCGTAATTTAAAACCCGGGTGGAGTCGCCATTTGTTAGTATGAATCCTTTGTCGAAGTGTACGAAAAAGGACCACTTTAGCTACGCATAACTAATAGCCCTAACAACAAAAGTGGCTGCCAATATCTTCAGATATGCGATTAGTTAGACAAGAAAATAGCTGCAAAACACCAGATCTATGTATGGAAAGACATTAAGCAGTAAAATAAAGGGTTTGCTCCATGCATCCAACAGACAAGACAAGAACACGATTTTTTGAAAGAATTTTTATATTACAGGGCACCTGGGAGGAAAACAAGAAGGTGTATCCAGCTCTCCTCAATGGGATGGGTTCTTTGTAGTCCTCAGCACTTCAGATCTAAGCTTCCTCTCTCTAGTTGATGTAGAAAACCCAATGCAAAAAGTAGAACTCAAAGGGAGCAAAATGGCAGAAAATGGTGACCAAGTGTATAGATCCAGAGTGATCTAATAGGCAACAAAGGTGAAGAATGATGGGGAAAAACCCTCCTATTTATAACAAAATATTGGGTCATTCTAGATCTTGGTGTATGATTAAAATAATGTTAACCAAATCTAGATCCACCTTTTATGGAATATTTTATTATATTTGTTGGAGGGAAAGGGTCTTTGACTTGGGTCAAATCCCTTGATTAGTCAAAAATAAATAAATAAATGATTTATTTATCTTTTTAAGGAAGTGGTTGGAAGATAATCAAATAAATAGTGATTTATTTAATTATTTGTGGGTGATTTGGTCATATTTAACAAGGAATATTATATAAACAAGATTTAAATAATTATTCCTAGAAATTAATAAGATAAATAAAGGTTTATCTAATTAATTTCTTTGATTTTGGGTTAAACATGACTGGGAATAATAATTAAATTATGGTTTAATTAATTATTCCATGAGGAAAATCAAACAAACATGGGTTTGTTTAAAATTTCCTTTTGGGGTTTCCTGTTTTAACATAGTGAAAGCGGTTTTACTTAGGGTAAAACTGGGCTTACATGTTGTACTTGGGTCCATCTAATGATAATAAGTTAGATGACCAAAAAAATGGTGTAACAATTAATTTTAAAAAATAAACCATAAGGTTTCAAACATTATGATAAATTTTTCTATAGTTTTAATCATTTTAACGTATATAATTCTTCTAACAACAATTAAACTCATATATTTTAATAGAGACAAAAAAAATTGACATTTGGCTACATCAAACTTCTACTCAAAGTATACTTTGATAATTTTAAGGGATTGTTCATAAATAGTTAAATCAGGTAATTTACCTTTAAGAAATAATAAACCAATTTGATCCACTTGAAGGTGTGTTATAGTTCTTCATCACATGGTGTCCAATCTAGGTAGGGGTGATGGATTTGTACTCTAATACTCTTGACCTATTTGTTGTGGAGTTACATTATTCAAAGGGAGCTATATCGACTCAGGTGTAGTTTCTGAATTTTCACAGCATTGAACAAGAGATTGCACCACAAGAACTTCTTCAACAAGTTTTTGTGCACCAATCACCTCTCTAATTTCATCCATACTATAATCAAATCCAAGAAAATTCATCATAATATAATGATCCAAAAAAAATTGTTTTTATGGAATATGCATTGGAGGTTCATTTGTTGTGCTATAATTTTGATTATCCTTTTCTAAAAGTTTTTATTTTTCCATACCTACCTTGTCCTTTTCTCTTGCTTCAATGATCTTTACTATAGCATGTTTTCCCTTGATGTCTTTCTTTCTATGACTACAATGGTTCCCCATTATTAAAAGAATTACAATTACCTGGAGACAACAACTCTCCTTTAGGGAATTTTGAGCTCTAAAATCGACATCCTAAGGAAAATAATAAAATAAGAGATGAATTTTTAAAGATAAAGAAAGGAAACTACTTTTTTATTGTATTTTCGACTATTTCCTTATAGGTTTACTTAAATGTCAGGTGTAGACACTTGTTGGATGCATAATTAAATTCCACATTGAACAAATACCCATTATGAATACTTCTGAGTAGACCCACTTTGGAAAGAAATGAAAATACATGAAAAAAATGTGTTAAACATACTTTTTTCATGTATTTTCATTTTTTTCGATGTGGGTCAAATCATAAGTATGTCGAGTGGGTACTCATTAGATGTGTAATTTCATTATGCATCTACCAAGTATATACACTTGAAATTTGAGTAGACCAATAAGGATATAAGCTAAAAATACATTAAAAAGGTAGTTTTCCTCTCTTCCCTCCAAAATATTTACCACTGGGGATGACACCGTCATCTTCAATGTTATTGATTCTTTTAAATTTAATTTTGTTAGTACATTTTTTGTTTGAGACCCATTTTTGACCTCAAAATTCCCCTAATGCTACCAATCATAAATAAATATATTAATTATCTTCCAATTACACAAGAAGACAAATATAATCTCTCATTCTTACCAAACAAGACAAAATTTGACTTCCACTTTTACAAGATAAAAATTGCCTTCCAATTACACTAGAAAACAAAAATTGTGTTTCAATTCCTCAAAAAGACAATAATTATCTTCAAATTACTCAAATTTCTTTATAATTACATAAAAAGTATCTTCTAGCTATACAATATGACAAAAACCTGATTCACAATAGCACGAATGGACAATAATCTTCTTTCCAATTACATAAAAACTCATACCAAGTGTTTACATAGTCACTTATCTTTTGTGCTTTTTCACTAGATTTTAATTTGGATATTGGGAAAGTAGAAATCATGTTGCTAGAGAAAATTACTAGAAAAAATGTGTGCACATGTTCTCATGAATGCACACATGTTCTTAAGCATGGCATTTTTTAACCATTCAAATAGTATGCCTATTTATAGTATTATAGGTGACTATTCTAGTCTGAAAAGTCATACATATAGCATGTAGGTGAATATTAAAAAAATACATGTAATTTAATATTAATATTGGTAATTTTTTGGCGAATATTATCCATTTAATCATATATAAGAAAAATAGGTGAATTTTTAATCAAATGAGCGAATTTGTTTTTCATAAAATGTCCAAAACATAGCCAATTAGTGAAATTTATCCACTAAAACTTTCCCTATTCTTAAGGCTAACATCCACAACCATAAATACCTTACCTACCTTACTCTCTTTCCTTCTCACATTTGATGGACCTTGTTAGGACCATGCACATGTTAAGGAACATATACAAGCTTTTGTGGCATTACTTGTCACCCTTTTTTGCAATCACTCCTCCTCCTTCCCTCCCTCCTACCTCCATATTTGTCTCTATCTCCTCCCTCTCTCTTCTCTTTCCCCCTCGCTCCATTTCTCTCTTACCACCCATCACACACTTACTCTCCTTCCAACCTTCAATTCCATCTCTATATCCCTCCAACTCTCCTCTCTTAATCTCCCTCCTCACCTTCTTTCTTTCTGCCCTCCCTCTCTCCTTCTTTCTCTCCTCCCTCCCTCTCTCCTTATTTCTCTCCTCCCTTCCTCTCTCCTTATATCTCTCTCCCCCTAGAAAATCTCTATCTATTTCCATTTATCTCTATATCTCTCTATCTATATTTATCTCCATCCGCCTCTCTATCTCTCTCTCTCTCTCTCTCTAACTCTCCTTGTCTCTATCTCTCTCTTCTTCTCTCGCTCATATATCTATATCTCTTTCTCCCAACCCCTCTTTTCCCCTCTTCCCTCATTTCCTTTTCTAGTTTGAAAAGGCATACATATATAATGTAGGTGAATATTAAAAAAAAACATGTAATTTACTATTAATATTGGTAAATTTTTGGCGAATATTATCCATTTAATCATATATAAGAAAAAATAGGTGAATTTTTAACCAAATGGACGATTTTGTTTTCATAAAATGTCCAAGACATAGCCAATTAGCGCAATATATCCACTAAAAATTCCCCTATTCGTAAGGCTAATGTCCACAACCATAAATACTTTACCTAACTTCCTCTCTTTCCTTCTCACATTTGATGGACCTTGGTAGGACCATGCACCTGTTAAGTAACATGTACAAAATTTTGTGGCATTAATTGTCACCCTTTTTTTGCAATCACTCCTCCTCCTTCCCTCTCTCCTACCTCCATATTTGTCTCTATATCCTCCCTCTCTCTTCTCTTCCCCCCTCTCTCCCTCTCTCTCTTACCCCCAATCACACACTCACTCTCCTTACAACCTTCAATTCCAATTCTCCCTCCAACTCTCCTCTCTTAATCTTCCTCCTCTCCTTCTTTCTCTCCTCCCTCCCTCTCTCCTTCTTTCTCTAATCCCTCCCTCTCTCCTAATTTCTCTCATCCCTACCTCTCTTCTTATATCTCTCTCCCCCCAAGAAAATCTTTATCTATTTCCATTTATCTCTCTATCTCTCTATCTATATTTATCTCCCTCCATCTCTCTCCATCTCTCTCTCTCTCTCTCTCTCTCTCTCTCTCTCTCTCTCTCCCCTTCTTTCTCTCATCCCTCCCTCTCTCCTGATTTCTCTCATCCCTCCCTCTCTCTTTATATCTCTCTCCCCCCCACCCTCTCTCTCTCTCTCTCTCTCTCTCTCTCCTGATTTCTCTCATCCCTCCCTCTCTCCTTATATCTCTCTTCCCCTCCCCCAAGATATTTCCATTTATCTCTCTCTCTCTCTCTCTCTCTTTCTATTTATCCCCACCCCCCTTTCCCCCTATTCCCTAGCTCTCTCTCTCTCTCTCTCTCTCTCTCGATTGTAAATACAAAGTAAACTCAATATTTACGCTAGTGAGATGAAACATATTAATTAGGCTAGTGAACCAAGAATTAGTTATTGGGGTGGTGAGCCTATGTGTATGTGTTTGCATATGTTTTGGGGCCTATTTTAACATGTGTATATGTTTTTATATGCTTTAAGGTAAAAAAAATTGATGATGTAAATATGATTAACTTATGCATATTAATAAACACATAATGGCTACAAACCGAAGTAGACCAAAATTTTATGTGGGGCCATGACTCCATGGGAACATAAAAAGGGGACCAATATGATTTGAAAATCATTAAAAAGAGAACATGGATATAACTAAAATCCGTTAAGTGACTTTATGGGGTGCCAAGTGTCAGAAAAAGGTTATGCACATAAAATAAAAGAGGATGGTACTATGACGAAGTTAGTCATAGTGGATACCTAGAGTGGTAGTAGGAACTCTTGGATCCCCAGTTTTGAGAACATCCTTTTCTGGTCAAGTTGTGTGCCTTGGACATGGTGGCACATCCCAAGGGACTACAGGTGCAGAGAAGGGTGTGCACCACTTGAGTGTGGGATAATGGGGGATTTGATCCTGGAGGTTGGAGGCTACAAAGGTTTGGTATGTGGCCATGGAGGGTACTTGGACACCCTGGAGGGTAGAATAAACACTTGGAGCCAAAGGACTCTGAAAATTTCCTTGTTTGGTTGAGTAATATTCCCTGGAGGTGGGAGCACAACCTCAGGGACTACAAGTACTTAAAATGGTGTGCACTACTTTAGTGTAGGCTAATGCTGGGCGTGGGCCTATATTTTGGAGGTTGTTGGGGTTTTTTACCTTATCCGATTGATGGTACTAAACATGTACTTATATTTAGGTCAGTTTCTTCCCCATGGAGTGAAAACCCTAGCTCAGGGGGTGGGGGGAGGGAGTAGGGGGACTTGCTATTAAGTGGAAATGAACAACATGGTCTATGGCTAGGAGGAACATTGAAGGTCTATAGTTAATTTTCCATTTTTCAGATAAATGCTAAGTTAACATTTACTTAATTATACTATAATTAATTGTGTATTTTTCCTGTGCCGCATGTATGAATTTATAATTGTTGTGTGTGAAAAATAAATTAAGAATTTACGTTTAAATTCCCTTAGATTGCATTTATGCATGCACATCACCCATACAAAAGAAAAATGAAAGGTTATTTTTAGGAAAATAGGTGGCACCATTATAAGGAACAATAAATTCTTTAGTCGATGGATGGAGGCATTGCTGGAGTTAAAAAGAAAGGGAAAACCACCAATAACCTAGTTCACAGTGGGTCACTAGGCATGGACATTCCCAATAGACAACTGAAATAACCCAACAATGGGCCAATAATATTACAGGTATAAACGGAAGTGGTTTGGGGACATTATAGGTGGTGCCAAATCCTAGGGTTACAACACTCAGGCCATATTGGTTGACAATTCATTATAGAAAAAGCACGGGTTGTTAGAAAATTGTTTGACAAAATCCATAGGGATTAGAGATGAATAAAGTTATAACTTCAAGATAATATCCATGTGAATAATGCATGTAAAATATAAAATGATGATTGCAAGCTTGGGAATGTGTGGAGCAACAAATGAATTTTAGTAACAAAAATGTTAAAATTAGCATAGATACAAAATTTAAAAAAAAAAAGTATATTTGACAGAAAGGAAAGGTATAAAAAATATATAATAATAATAATAAATAATAAATAAATAAATATAATATGTTTGTTTGTGTGGTGATGTTAGCGATGAGGTGGTAGTGCCATGTTGTAGCGACATGTGGCGATTGAGTTGGTAGGTGAGGAGGCCAGGTGGCAGACCTTGGCATGACTAGGCACCATCAAGTGGATGTAGTGCACTAATTTTTTTTTCCTTTGCATGCATGATGCACACTGCAACCATTGATTGCAAGCATTTTGATCCATTAGATCCAGCATACACTCTCTGTCTTGTTAAATAATAAAAAAATTTCTATCTGATGTGTATATTTACCATCTGATGTGACTATATTGAAACATTATATCCATCAAGTGGGTGGTGAATTGTAAACGTTCGCTCAAGTTGGAGCCCGATGTGGGTTGTGGACCTTTGATCTTGCTTGATCATGGTTGTTAGATCTCTCGAGGGTGTAGCTATTTTTTACTCCCCACACAAGTTGAAACCCAAAGTGGATTGTGGGCCATTGATGAAGGGAAATCACAACCATTAGATCTATCATGTGAAAAACTCATCGTAAAATATCACACATGTTTTAGCACGATGAAAGATCTAGGTCGTAGGCTCAGTGAGATCTGAACCATCAGATTTATTGGGTGGATGCCACACCGTAAACCTCCATGCATGTTCTATCACAATATAAATCCTAGCCATTAGATTCATCATGGGGGGGGAGTATAATTTGTTGTAAACCTCTATGTATATTTCAACCCAATGAGAATATGGTTTTTTCATCTACCTCAAGATCAAGAGCCAGGATCTGGGAGGGGAGAAGTCTCTTGCCGTGGTGAAAAGAGGAAACGAAACCTCATATGTAGTTTCATCTAGTAAATCACTACCATGTGGAAGGACCCACATGTTGGGAAAAATACTGAGAAGGGGGGGGGGGGGTGAATCAATATTTAGAGCTTATTGATAATTTTAATTTTTTCTTTACTGAATTCCATACATGACTTCAATGAATGAAACTCGTGTATACACGCGCATATGCCAAAATAAAATTGTGTACGCTGATATAATTTTATTGTTATAAAAATTTTCAGAAACAATATTTAACTCAGCTTATCAGTTATGCACCTATTATTTAATCGGTAAATATGTGCAGTAACAGTAGAATAAATCATCACACAAGAGAAACACACATGAACACCAAGATTTAAGGTGGAAACCCAATTCGGGAGAAAACCACCGCTGTTGTTGTCTTTTTATTCAATATTTATTATATGGAAAACTGCTTACAATATTGTATTGATGCAGACTCATATCAATATGTGGGAATCTACCTGCAAAAGGCTGCAACCTTCTCTCATTTTCTAGCTGCAACTGGAAGGGAGCTACAACCCCCTGATCTCGTTTACTAGCCACTACTGGAAGGGAGCTTCAACCCCCTGATCGGAACACCAGCTTCTACTGGCAGGAAGCTTCTACTTCCCTCAGAATCACTACAGACCACGTTTCATAAATTTTCATACTGGATCACACAGCTTCAACACAACCCTTCATAAAGATCAACAACAATAAACTTCAATACATCAAGCCCGAACAGTGAGATCACTGTAATAAAAACATTGTAATAACCAGATTTCAGAATCAGTATGCAGAATCAAATTCAACCCTGAACATTCATTATCTCAAAAGGCATATGCTACTTTGCTTCACTGAACCCACGTGCATGGAAAATTTTAGGGGCTAATATTCGCAGGTGGGCTAATTTTCCATGGTTTTTAAAAAAAAAATATTCGCCAATTTCCATTTTTTTTATATAAATGATTCGCCCAAATTTTACAATATAAAACCATTTTACGTTAAAAATCACCAACATTATATAGAAAATATATATAATATCATTATAAATTTGAATAATTTTACAAATACATCAATAAACATTTTATAGTTTGCATATTAGGGACTAGTGAGATTCGCCAATTTTTTAAACTTCAAGATAATTTTCCATCCTTAAAATTATCCCTGCCCACGTGTATACACGCTTTCCTTAACGCCAACCTACGTATAGATCTGTGAATACTTTTTTTCAGAATATAGTCAGTCTCAGATCCAGATCTGAGGCTTTTAGTCAAATATCTTTTCAGAATTGTAGAACCCTTGATCAGTCAGTCATCATAACACATATTTTCTCACTCATTGATAAGATTTGTACATAATAAACTTAGTAGCATATACAACAATCAAGCAACCCAGATCTATATGAAGACTTCATTAACATACATCAGAAAGATAGCAACAATAACTGTAAAAATTCTATAGTAAGCTTCAAAAACCCTAACTTCCATACGCGACTTTTCTGAAGCAAGTCCGCGTATATACGCGATTTTACTGAGACTAACTAGTGTATAGATATGTAAATATTCATTATGCAGAATGTTTTAGATCTATGGAACTTACCCATATTTCTTCACTTCACTTCAACAAACATGCGCTAGGTCTCAGATCTAATCATCTCTTTAATGGATCATGCAAGAACATATTCATTTCAGGTCTAGAGATCTTGATCCATCAATCTATCCAACGGTGCATCATAAATTCATATTTATCAATAAAACAGAGTTCATCCAATAAATATATACTTAAGAGAGTAGTATTTAGTGATAGCCCTTCCACATGCACACCTTTGCACTATGATCTTCTTCTCCTTATATAGATTTATCCTTTATCAATACCATGAGTCAAAACCATACCGTTGCCAATGGTATCCTTGGAAGAAATCAAATAGACGATATGGCGCTCAATCCTGTGGGCTAATACCATGGTAATGCCCCCTGGAATTATCTTTTTGGAGCGCAAAAGGCATACGCGACTTGGATCGTTCTTATCTGCATGTATACGCGACTTCGCCTTTACAAACCCGTGTATAGAATCTTCAATATGAATATTACCAAATATTTCGCTGGAAATCACACATTTCTTCTGATGGACTCTTGAGCTTCTACTGAAGACATATACTTCATCTTTTACCATAGAGTTTCCATTAAGGACAACATATAGGAATCATATTGCGAACGCCACATGGATTATGGGGCTTAAATGGGGACTGATATGAAAAGGGGAAAATTTGCATGCATGCCAAGTGTTTGAAGGAATCTTTGCATGCAAATTCATGTCCAATGGGAACTAAAGACCCAAATTTATACAAACAATTACCTTCTAATGAAGTAGAGGTGCAAAAGGGAGGTCCATATGTTTGTAGACAATTACAAAACATAGTGACATGTAGATATTATGGTACATGGGAGTAAAACAATATAAAAATTTACTAATTTTTTAAGTCATATTCTTGCAAAGAATTTTTGAGTCCCTTAACAATGTTTTCAAGTAGCGAAAAACCATGAAAATTTCTTATGCCATCGAGGATGGTAAAAATTATTTCCATAGCCCAGATAAAAGAGATGAAGAGATCTTTCCAATGACATAATACAATAATGAAACAAATTTAAAATGGGAGTTATTATTGAAATAATATGAAGGGAAAATAAGGTATACAATCACTTCAAAATGGTGTAACTCAACAATCAAAGATTAGATTAGAGCACCAAAGTAGTCAACGAGAAACTATTTAATTGTAGAACCCAACCATGTAGATAGATTTGAAAATGTAAATAATTATTAAAAAATTTGAAAATAGTGTGCAATGATAGAATAAGAGAAGTTGGGGTAACTTGGCCAAAAATTTCAGACACCATAGCTTCAATCTCAAGAATTGTATTTCGGAAACCAAATATTTAAAATAAATATTTCGAGAAGAGGAATATACATATCAACCCATACTTTTAGATTGAGGTGGAAATTTTTTTTTTTTAATTTAAAGAGAAGGTTACATGTAGCCTATAAGGAAAGACCAACTTGACGACCAAGAGTATGGGAGATGCTTAGGGGTCCTACAACTAGGAAGATGAGGTCAGAGCCATATTTATTAGCATGGATAATGCTGGAAAATTTTGAAATGGCATGGAAAAGGTAGGAATTTTCCGGATTCCTACTCAACCACTAGATTGTAAATACCATGTACATATGAAACTTAGGCTAGTGAGCCAAAACATATTGATTAGGTTGGTGGGCCAAGAATTAATTTTTAGGGTGGTATACCCATGTGTGTGTGTGTGTCTGTGTCTGTGTTGGTGTGCCCATGTGTATATGTTTTTATATGCTTTAAGACTATACGACTTGATTTTGTAAATATAATTAACTTATGCATATTAATAAACACATAAAAAATGTGGTATGAATCAAACCAAAAGAGTATGAGGGGAGAAAAATTCCATGGGAATATAAAATTGGGTCTAATATTATTTATAATCATTACAATGAGCAAATGCATATAACCAAAGTCTAACTTTATGGGGTGCGAAGTGTTAGAAAAAGGCTATGCACATAAAAGAAAAGAGATAGTATCATGAGGGATTTAGTTAAAGTGGATACCTATGATGGTAATAGGAACTCTTGGAGCCCTAGTGCTGAAGAAATCCATTTCCATCAAAGTTGGGAACCTTGGAGGTGGTGGCACAACTCGAGGGACTACAGATGCCAAGAAGGGTGTACACCACTTGAGTGCAACCTGATGGGGAATGCAATCATGGAAGATGGAGGCTGCTAGGGTTTGATATGAGGGCCTAGAGGATACTTGGAGACCCAAAGGGTAGCAAGAAATATTAGAGCCACAAGAAATTGAGAACGTGCTTTTCCAACTAAATAAGATTCCCTATAGGTGGTGGCACAATCCGAGGGACTACAAGTGCATAGAAGGGTGTGCACCACTTGGGTGCAGGCCGATGGGGCCCGTGAGCCTATAGGTTGGAGGATGTTGGGGTTTGGTACCTTCGCTAGTTGATGGTACTAGACATATACTTGGATGTGGGCAAGTTGTTTCCCCATGGATTTGAAGCCCCAACTCAGAAGGTGACTCATTGTTGAGAGGAAAAAAAAAATGTGGTGTACGGCTAGGATAAATGCAAAAGTTATATATCCAACTGGTCATTTATCAGATTAGTCTTCTATTATTTACTTAATTATGATATAACTAATTATGTACTTTTATTATGTTACATGTATGGATTTATAATTGTTATGTGATAAAAACAAATTAAGCATTTAGATGATTGCATACGAGTAAATTCCCTTAGATTTTATTTAGGCATGCATAACAACCATACATAAGTGAAATGAAAGGTGTTTTTCAGGTAAACAAGTCACACTAGTAGAAGGAAGAAAAACATGCCTTAGTTGGTGGCTGGAGGCATTGTTGGATTTAAAAAAGGGGAAAACATCTATAGCATAGTTCACAGAGGGTCACTGGGCATGGATGTTCTTAGAAGATGGATGAAACAACCCAACACTTGGACAAGAATGTTATAGGTAGAGATGATAGTGGGTTGTGGATGTTAAAATATCCCTCCTTTTATCTTTCTCTCCCCCTCCCTCTCCCCCCCTCACTAATTATCCCCTTCTTATTGGCATCTCTCTCTCTCTCTCTCTCTCTCTCTCTCTCTCTCTCTCTCTCTCTCTCACCCTCTTCTCTCCCTCCATCTCCCCCCTTCTCTCTCTCCCTCTCCAATTCCATATTTATCCCATTCCATCTCTCCTCTCTCTTCCCCCCACCTCTATCTCTCTCTCCATATCTATCTTTCTCTCTCTCCCTCCCTCTTCCTTCCTCTCTCTCTCTCTCTCTCTCTCTCTCTCTCTCTCTCTCTCTCTCTCCCCCCTCTATCTCTCCATACATCCCCCCACCCTCTTCTATATTTATCTCCCTCCCTCTCTCATTCTCTCCACCCTCCCTAACTACCACCCCTGCCTCTCTCCCTAACACCTAGGGCAGATTTGTGTCTTCATGATCCATATTTTCATATTCTTCTCCCCCTCACTTACCACTCATAGATTTGTTAAAATTGTTGGTGATAAATAAACTTTATTGAGAGAAATATTAAAAAAACAAGAAAAAAATCACAAAACATAAACACAATGTTTTATCTTGGAAAGCCCCAATCCTTAGAAAAACTAGCTAATAGAACTCTATTAGTGGCCTTGGACAAAACTCGAATAAGCAGGCCAAGTGATCCTTCAGCCCTCATCTCCCCTGGCCCATTACATTGAAAATTTCCCAAGATTTTTAAATACTTCATTACATGCATTCCACAGGAACAAAACTATGTTCCCAAAAATACCACTATAGAACATGTAACTTTGTATCTTTCACCCAGTCAAGTTTTACCTAACAATCCCCCCTTAAAATTGACTTGGGTTTTCTCTTGGCCAAATCCTGCCAAATCTGACAAGTGAACCAACCCTCTCACCTCTAGGCCCTCTCCAGGGTATAATTCAACATTCCTCGTCTAACTCATAATTCTCAAGGACTACACATGCCTTACCAAGTATTATACTAGTATGCCAATTTACATGTAATAAAATTTTAACTCCATTGTAAAATAATAATATTTTTTTCATTGTTGATAACCTTTGTGCTTGTTCTCTCTATCAACCTAGGCAAACCAACCCTTGATTTGTTCTTCTAGGTCCATGTTCATATGCTTCATTCTTTGGGCCTCCTCCTCTAGTAGCCTGGATGACATACCCTTCTACACACACACATCAATACAAACCACAACAAGAACTCGATCTAGACTCAAGATGCTTTGCATTTCCATTGCTTAAGAATCCATTCTCCTATTATTCCATTGAATTCACTTTCTTCTTATCCCCATACTCTTGTGCCTCTCTCACATTCACCGAACCAAATAAACCATTGGCAAAAAATACATCCCTCTGAAACCAACACTTGTCTCTAATATATCCATTAGATTCAAGTAGTCAATCCATCAATAAACCTTGAGCTTTGATACCATGTTAAAATTAGTAGAGAGAGATAAATTTACTAAGATAATTATTAAAACAACCAACAACAAATCATAAAACATAACACAATGCTTTATCTTGGAAAAAAAATAGCTAATAAAATTCTATTAAATATTTTTCCAACTAAGTGAGCATTGACTACTCTCCTCCCATGATCCATTACAATGAAGTTTTCCCAAGCCTTTTAAAAGCTTCATTACATACCTTACATGAACATATAACCATAAGAAACCAAAACCACCATTGTAAAGTAAATAAATTTGACTCTTTCATCAAGTCAAATTTTACCTAACATAATTCATACAACCTAACAAACTCATCAAACTCCATGTAACTATCACCATTGATGTCCATCATTTAAATTGTGTAGGTTAGTTTTTCTTCACCAATACACAACCTGAGGTTATCACATGACTCTCCCATATCCTATTTTTTAATTAGCCCATCATCACTCTTATCTAAGGTCAATTAAATCCTCCTCGGCTCCTGTTTATTGATAACATTGTGTGAAACCATCTCAGCGAAGTTATCCACCATTGTTAAAGCCTTCTCAAAACACTTGAAGTCGAACCAAAGCCTAAACTTCTCAAGAAGAATAAATTTTAACAGAAAAGTGAAAAAAGGCTATAAATAAAATGGGTCCTCATAACTAAGTTCATAGTGTCGTTATCCACTAAAATCCCCACAAATTCTTTATTCTTGGATTTGCACAATTTAATATGGTTCCATGGAACCCATCAAAACACAATATAATTGGGTGATACTTTAACCTAGATTTCTGTTATCACAAAAATCGACACGATAGGTCGTTGATCAAAGGTATACTCACGAGTAACTATTTCAAACCAATATTTTGGTTGAGCTTAGCCTCCTCAACCTGAGAGGGCTCTCTCAATAGGTTTAAGATTTTCAATTAATGATTAGATGGCTAACTCTAGAAATAAAAAAGGACAAAATGTATAACTGGTTGAATCACATATTAGCAAATATTCATTGGGCCATGGAGTCAAAGTAGTCTTCAACAAAAATCACAATCAGTTAAACATGGAAGTCAAGGCACTTAGAGTCTAGGTTTATAAGTTAAAACAGTAACACAGTGAATAAGCACAATCTACAAGCATGTGAAGGAGTTAGAGCATTATTCAATGAATTATAAGTAACACATGCTCATACCACTAAAATTAGGTAATTAAAAAAGGCCATAGTAATATCAAACACATAAACCCCTTGTGAATCTTGAGTAGTAAAAATGATCTATGTATTAAGTTGAAAAATATCCAGTAACATACAATAACACAACTGCTTTGCTAATGAAAATGCCAACCCCTATGAATTCGACCTAATGCTTCATATAAAGCCTTTAAAATCTTGGATTCCATGATCCACCACTAGGAGAAGTCGAATTCCCATACATGACACCTAATCTAACCATAAAACAAACTTTTAATTACAAAATGACAAGTAAACAATCTTTGAAGATTCCTAATCCAAATAGGAGTGAAACTCCTAAATATGCTTGCAACAAACTTATCTAAAATTTAATGCTTCCTTTTCCAGCTGCAATCCCATGAGTTCAAATTTGGATGATGCCTCCACCTTTGATATATTCATGCTAATCATGACAAAAACTACCCTAAAAATCAGGAGACAGATTTCCTGTTTTACTGTTTTTTACCTGAAAAATAGGTGTTGATATAGAGCTTGTATCTTCTCATGCAATTTTTTTTTGAGAAACTGAAGGAGGTGTTTGGAGACCAATCTGTCTGGAACAAAAACCTCTTTTTTTTTTTTGAAATACCTCTCCTACTGCCCAGAAACTGTCTTTGAACAACATGTGTAAACTGGAAAATTATGATTTCTGAAACTATGGCTTCAAAGAAAGCCTTGTATCTCCCAACTGGTAACACTTGTGAGAAAAGTGAGATAGGTTATTGTAGCTGGAGATTTTATGAAGAGAAATGTCCTTCAAAATTCAGAAATACCTTTTCTTGTGGTCAGAAACTGATCTTGAAGTGAAATAATAAACCAGAAAGCAGAGTTTTTCTCTCAATGACTTTCAACAGTTTCATAGCGCAAGTTGAGTCATCAATTTCTCCCACCTAATGATGAATTTGAAGACATTTAAAGAGGTTTTTTTAGTTAGGTATGTTAGTAAGAAAAACCTCTTTCAGTTTTCAAAAATTCGCTTTCAGTTGCCCATAAAATTCATTGGAAATTTACTACTAAAACCAGAAAACATAGTTTTTTGATGAAAAAAAAGGTTGTTTCAGTGGTTTCGTAGTGCGCTACGAAAATAGCAACGTTTTCATAACACAAAACTGGTTTTTTACACTAGATGCGCTACGAAAATGTGGTTTCGTGGCTTATTGCAATTTTTTTTTTCATAAGTTCAAAAACCTAACTTCTAAATGGATGATGGGACCTTTAAACCATGAAATGAGACTTCTAAACTTAATTTGGAAATGGAAATGATAAATTTGGGACTTCAACCCTATCACTTACCCCTTTAAGCATGAAATGAATCAAAACCTATTTAAGACCATGACTAGAAACAAAATAAACTTTCAAAGTTTAGAAATTTTTTTAAGGTGATAACAGTGGCTCCACTTGGGATAGTGTGCCCCTGTGGTACATTAAGAACCAATAGCTCTAGTGCTACTATCCATCCTTTGAAAAAAAAAATATGAAATTTTTCCAAGTTTCCCATAAAATTTTTAATGGCCTTCACCTAGGGCTTAAGCTTGATGATTTTTTCAAGAGGCACTCAAACTGTACCTACTGAAAAATGCTCAGTCAACCTTGAGCTTATTTTCACATTTCTAACTACCCTATCAACTGCAATCTCCATTTGTAGCTCAAAGAACATGAAACTTCCAATGAATCCAATCATTGATCTGATTTTATATTTGAGGGTCTTGACTACGCTTGAACCCAAAGTAAACATGATATTGAGATGACCAATGCCCCTGAAAATGTATTTGATCTTCATAATAAAAATGAAACTGAAACACTGGAGAGTAAAAATCTTCCATGTATTCAACTATAGGGTCAAAGAAGACCTGATCAATTTGATGATCCTCATAACTACATGTAACTTCAGACAACTGATTCTCAGCCACACAAGATTTCTTTTTTATGCTTTCGAACTAATTTTCAAACTGATTTTCAAAAACAATGTATTCTTCCTCAAACTCAAAGGAGAAAGGTGGCAAAAACCTCTCTTTTTTTTCTTGCATAAAAATCAATTGAAAAGACTGATCTTGATTATGAATACTATGAGATTGAATTTTATCTTTTGAAACTTGAATGTCCTTTTCAGTGTTCTCTGTAACTTCATCCACAAACTAAATCTTATCAACTGATTTGCACTCAAATGATTTCAGATTAGAGGACAAGGATAAAGAGAAATTTTCACCCACTTTTTGATCAATGTAATCATCATTTGATGTAGGCTGATGCAATAAATGACATGAAGAATCAACTTTTTCCTGTACCTGAGGATTGTAGCAAGCATTTTCCAATATTTCCTCTTGTTGTTTGAAATGATTCTCATACTCCTGATGATCAAAGGATTGACAAGTCTGCTGCAAATTTTCCTCAAACTCAAAGGATGTGACATGATTTTCATAAGTAAATTTTTGTTGGGTTTCATTTGCATCCAAGGGAGATGTTACCCTTTCTTCTTGGTGTTATTCTTGGTGATGAAAGGTATTTTCATGAAGGGCCTCTAAAATTTCTTCATCCATGAACTGATCATCTTCATAACAATTCTCCAAATATTCAATAAAACTCACAGAATGTTTATAGCAATTTTTGACCAGCAATAAGTAGGGATGACACTCTTTATACATCTCATAAAATGCATCATGGAAATCAGCAAGAGAATATAATGAACCATTTGGCAAACTTTCATACCAAGACCATGTTTTTCCTTCTAAAGTGGTCATAAACATCTTCATGAGACAATCTTCAGGAAACTAAACCTTAAGACTATATACATGCATATGGAACCTAACCAAATGAAGAGCAACATTGTCTTTCTTTTCATCTTTAAATATTGGAAGATCATCTAACCATTCAACCTTTGGCATAGGATTTGGAAAACCAGGGATATGAGACCGATTCATAGGGGCATACCTGGCATTCATTCTTGCAATGGAACTCATCTTGAAACTTCATCAAGCTACTGATCTTTAAGCAATGGAGTCACCTTCCAATTTGATTATTTGATGTGTGGAGTCGCCAAGGTAGTGCTGCAGCCTCTAACAGATTCTGAGCTCTTGCTACCTTTAGAAGTTCAACTTCTTGATTTCGGGAATGAATAATCTTCAGGCTCCCGGCATACGCACCAAAATGTTATCACAAAATCTAACCCTAATAGGCTGCTAATCAAGTAGACTCTGAGTAACTCTTTCAAACCAATCTTTTGGCTTAGGCTTAGCCTCCTTAACCTGAGAGGGCTCTCTCAATAGGTTTATGATTTTCAATTAATGATTAGATGGCTAACTCTAGAAATAAAAAAGGACAAAATGTATAATTGGTTGAATCACAGATTAGCAAATACTCATTGGGCCATGGAGTCAAAGTAGTCTTCAACAAAACATCACAATCAGTGAAACATGGAAGTCAAGGCACTTGGAGTCTAGGTTTATAAGTGAAAACAGTAACACAGTGAATAAACACAGTCTACAAGCATGTGAAGGAAGTTAGAGCATTATTCAATGAATTCTAATTAACACATGCTCATACCACTACAAATAGGTATTTGAAAAAGGCCATAGT
Source organism: Pinus albicaulis (assembly GCA_034641835.2). Classification (NCBI taxonomy): domain Eukaryota; kingdom Viridiplantae; phylum Streptophyta; class Pinopsida; order Pinales; family Pinaceae; genus Pinus; species Pinus albicaulis. The sequence goes on from CM076577.1 coordinate 1,296,423,364, forward strand.
AATATCAAACACATAAACCCCTTGTGAATCTTGAGTAGTAAAACTGATCTCTGTATTAAGTTGAAAAATATCCAGTAACATACAATAACACAACTACTTTGCTAATGAAAATGCCAACCTTATTAGAATTCGACCTCATGCTCTATATAGAGCATTTACAATCTAGGATTCCATGATCCTCCACTAGAGAATTCGAATTCATACATGACACCTAATCTAACCATAAACATACTTTTAATTACAAAATGACAAGTAAATAGTCTTTGAAGAGTCTAGCAAATAGGAGTGGAAACTCCTAAATATGCCACAACAACTTATCTAAACTTTAATGGCTTCCTTTTCAGCTACTATCCCATGAGAGTCGGATTCGGATGATGCCTCCACCTTTGATATATTCATGCGATCATGACCAAAACTACCCTAAAAATCGGAAATGATTTCTGTTTCTTTGTTTTTTACAGAAAAATAGGTGTTGAAATGAGATCTTGTATTTCCTCATCCAAAATTTATTTTGAGAAACTAAAGGATTCTTTTGGAGACCAATCTGTCTTGAAAAAAAAACTCTCTTGGTGTTTTGAAATACCACTCCTACTGCCTAGAAAATGTCTTTGAACAACATGTGTAAAACTGGAAAATTCTTATTTCTGAAAATATGGCTTCAAATAAAGCCTTGTATCTCCCAACTAGTAATATTTGTGAGAAAAGTGAGATAGGTTATTGTAGCGGGAGATTTTATGAAGAGAAACCTCCTTCATATTTCCAAAATACCTTTTCTTGTGGCCAGAAACTTATCTTGAAGTGAACTACTAAAACGAGAAAGCAGAGATTTTCTCTCAAAAAATTTCAGCAGTTTCATAGCGCAGGTTGAGTCATCAATTTCTCCCACCTCATAATTAATTTGAAGAAATTGAAAGAGGTGTTTTTATTTAGGTATGTTAGGAAGAAAAACCTCTTTCATTTTTAAAAAATTCATTTTTCGTTTCCCATAAACCTCCTTGTAAATTTACTACTAAAACCATAAAACAGAGTTTTTTGATGAAAAAGGATGTTTCAGCGGTTTCGTAGCGCGAAACTGGTTTTTTGCTTGGTTTGCACTACGAAAATGTGGTTTCATGGCTTATTGCAAAAAAAAAATCATAAGTTAAAAAACCTAACTTCTAAATGGATGATGGGACCTTTAAACCATGAAATGAGACTTCTAAACTTAATTTGGAAATGGAAATGATAAATTTGAGACTTGACCCTATCACTTACCCTTAAGCATGAAGTGTTCCAAAAGAAACCTATTTAAGACCATGACTAGAAACAAGGTAAACTTTCAAAGTTTAGAAAAAAATTTAAAAGGTGATAATCGGGTTCCATGGAACCCATCCAAACACAATATAAAACACAATATACTTGGTTGAAACTTTATCATCCTAAACTACCTAAACTCCTTCCTATGCCTCAACTCTTGAAGGGTGGGCTCATTTACAACAAATACCACCTCCACTTCATATGAATAAATCATTATTTCCCCTGACCGCATGCTATGCAGACTAATTCTTTCACAGTTGAATTGAATGCCTTGACTCAAACAACAAAGTATCATAGTATATCTCTCAAGATATGTGGAATATTAATGGTAAGACTCCAGGGGATTGCCTCTTTTGGAGCTTCAAAGCCTAGCCTAAGCATGCAATCGGGTAACTGAAATGGCCTAAGCATGCAATCACGTAGGTGAAATGGTTTTGTGGTACTAGTTCATATGACATTTATTTTCATTAATAAATTTAATTAAAAAGAGAATATATAACTAATTTATATATATATATATATATATATATATATATATATATATATATATATATATATATATATATATAACTCTATTTATTTATTAAGTCAAAATGTTAAGCCAACTAACTCTGGTTCATATTAAATTTATTTTCGTTAATCAATTCAGTTAAGAAGAGAGAATATATAACTATTTTTTAATATATTACTATTTTTCTAATATATAACTATATTTTTTTTAGATAACTATATTTATCTATTAGGTCAAAATGCTAGGCCAACTACCAATAGTGATGGTATATAATTCTAGAATAGTGTAATGAGGCCACAATTTTGTCTAGAAAATAGTGGAAATTCCTTTATGATTTTAGTGAAATTTGGCAGAAATTTTGGGAAATCTGAGTTACAGTGGTCAAACTTCAAGATTTTGGGTGCACGAAAAGATTTTGATGGTTTTGAATCCATTTCCACCTTTTAAAAGAGAATTAAAACACTCCTATGAGTAGTTTTTCGACAAAAAATAACAAGATTCGGACGAAAAAATACTTTTGGGACAAAATGTAGCCTCGTTAAACAACACCTATAATTCCTACTCTTTACCCATTATGTGTCCGCTTGCATTATGCATTCAATAGTGTGTAGCCAAAGGTGCACTTAAAATTATACAGTCAAACACAACATGCTGCAATCCAATCTATTCACCACTTTAAATTATGTGACGACAATATCATCCAATGTCAGATACAGTGATAAGCACTATTCAATTTTCAATTTAGTGAAATTAGTGAAATACTCCATTAAATTGAATGATATTACAATGAATTATCAAACAATGATATTTGATTAAATTACATTATTAACAAAGTTTTTATTCCTAGAATTCCTCGGCTAGGAATTTCCTGAGGAAGAAAATTCCCTCAAACATGTCTTCAGTCATTCTCTTCTGAAACTTTACGCACTAGAAATCACTGCTACATAGAAACTACATCCCATTAGCTTGTTGATCTGTGTTGAATATTTTTTGTTGCTCCCTCTACCTTTGACAAACTGCAAACTAGAAAATCCTACCTCTCTGTTGGCTCACTCAAAGAGAGATTTCCTTGCAGATCTAGCCCTCCTGGCTTGGACTGCGCAATCACTGGGGAGATTGATCTACTTCTTACGCAACTCTTTGATCCCCGACTTCTTCTTCAATGTCATATCTACTAGATATTCTCTCTTGCTCCTCATGCGTTGCTAAATACGCTCTGATACCATGTGAAAATTTCTAGATATGGAATCCTACTACAACAAATGATGAAAATTATTCTATTTGTTAATTCCTTGAACAAATTATTTATTGTGTTCTATGGTAAATATCGAAATCTCATACATTAAAACTTTCAAAACCTAAACTGTGGAAAATAAATGTGCATAAACAAGGTTTGAGAAAGCATAAATCATAGACACATGACACTGTTATTTTTGGACTAATGTCCCCGGAAAAACCCAATGCGGGAAAATTGGTGCAACAATTAAGGGTTTAGTTATTATGTAGTAATTCTAAATACAATTTGGGATGCCTTGCTGGCCATATACATAGAGAATATGACTGACAAAAATCTGGTGATTTTACCTCACACTGACACTGGAATCCCGAACTGGCCAAAATCTAAGGTGATGAGCCCTACATTGCCTCTATGGAGTCTTTGCGTCACTCTGCGTGGGGACTGTGTCACCTCTGTCTGATGGCTCTTCTGCTAGCTAGATATGATCTTCTCGCCCCTTCCAATCTCACACCCGGGTTCTCCGGCATTGGATCTGACTGATCCTCTGCTGAATCATGGATCTCCTCAAGGTTTTTGCACTGCATATTTTGTCTCTGTGTAGCTACTAATGTGCCTCTCTGCATACTTCTCTCTATCTTCTTTGTGGTGTATTCTCAGCTCAGGAAAATCTACAACCAAAAATTATCCCTACCCCTCTTTGCGAGAGTCCTCTTGATCGATCTTCCCCCTAGGAACTGCTCACTAAAGAATTTCGATATCTGGATTCTTTATCCATCTCGATGTACCTTCCAAATGATACATCAAGTCCTTCTTATAATATTCTCGTTAAGTCTTCAACGACCGAGATTAAATTTTTAATCAATGGCTAAGATCAACTTGACTTGATCTCTAGATTTTCTAGAAGATTCACACTCTGTTTTAATTAATATCCATTAATTATTTTAATTTCCTAAGTTTAGACTTAGGGTCTCATTAAAAATAATTAATTATTTTCATAAAACATTATCTTAGTGGAATTTTATAAAATCCTTTCTAGGATCTGTTGAATATTCCCAATATAATGTTAACTATGCCATTGTATTAAAGCTGCCACCAATGTATTATCATTGTCAATAATTGAAAATTGGGATTTAGAATTGCGTCAGACTCTATATATATATTATTTATTGTAGGTTAAATAATATAACATTGTAAATATAAAGTTGTCAATAATTATTTAGTCTTGCAAACACTACCATAAAGCATAGATAACATCAATTCAGTAATACAACAGATATAATTCATTCACCACATAGCAGATCACATTAATTCATCCTACAATTGGGAAATAATGTCTCTGTGTTATGATTCCATCCAACATACTTGGTTGTTCTGTCACTATAACTCTTTAGTTCTGCAATTCATGTCATCTATGTCAACCTTATCACCTGTCCACCATCATTGTAATAAAAGAATAATTCCCCTCTAGTTTATAATGTCTCGTGTAATAAAAATCATCTCAGAGTAAGGTTTACAATTACCTTCCAAAGCCAAAGAGGATAATATTTTGAACAATCAAGATAACAGAGTTCAGTGTTGTTGCTAATAATTCTTAGGAAAAAAAATAACTTGTGTAGAGATGGAGGAGGCCTAGGCATGATGCTACATTTCCATGCATGATCCACCTTTCTGATAGTCATTTCTTAATAACTTGTACAATCCCCCTTTCTCTTTGGACTATCCACATTCGGGAAATCCTCTTCTGCAATCACCCTTAATAGAAAATCCTCCTTTTCGGCACACTTATTCTCAGTGGAATTGTGATATTTAAGTTGGTGATTTGGCTACTTGTAGAGATTCAAATTCAATGCATTAAAATTTTGCAGGCTTCATCCAAATGTCCAAATTTTAGTTTACAAGCTCAAACTGTCGTTTCGTATGGCTTCGATTTCTCGCATCTTTTCCTTTTTATTCTTGATTTTAGTGAATGAAATTTTTTCTTGTGCATCATTGTATCATTATTTTTGTTTCATTATTTCTAACACTTGTAGTGATATGCACAGTGTGCTCATCCTCTTTTCTTATAACTATCCATCCTTTTATTTAAATACATTCATATTTTTCCCAAGAAATCAATAACCATAAATTCTCAAACTTTTGTAGGTATTTCTCCTCTAAACACAATGAGAACCATAACAAACTCTTCCACGACCATATTAGTTGAACCTTCAATTCGATGTTAAATATAAAAAATTTGTGCTCCTTTAGATGGGCTTTTATGACAACACCGGAGAATTGTACTAAGGAAGAGGCACAAATTCATACATGTTCCAAAATTTCAATCAAGATATTTTTACGTTGAATATGATGTTATTTGTATTCAACATTCTTCTCATAGGCTGCATTTTCTAGTTCCTTTTATTTTTGTGCCTATGGTTCCTTTTTCATGCATTGTGTCATAAAATTTTAACTCACTTTTACACATGTAGCATTGTCATCAGGAAGGTATGGATTTAATGAAGTGTTCCATGCTAAATAAGAAACACCTTATTACTGTTTCGAGGAAGGTTGGCCCTCCTAATTATGGACGAGATCCTCTACAGACTCATAAGATATCCTGGGATGTATTTGTTGTTTTACATAGCAAATATGTGAGATTGGGTTTGATACATCCAATGTGTCCACTCTTAGTTCCTAAGTGAAATGAAACAATATGTCTTGTAAGGCAACGATCAGTCTGCTCATTTTGAGTAAATTTAATGTAGGATGCTTCGAGAGCTATCTTGTCAAACTCATCTTTATAGAAAATTCCTTTTTCATACTTCATGAATTTAATCTTCTCATATTTGTTATTTTTTTTCTAATGTATTCTTAAGTCTGCTCTTCCCCTGAAACAATGCTACTCTAAGTTAGAACAAGTTCTTCATTTCTTCCATGAGCATCTCCCTCTTAGACCAAGGTTACTTCAACTCACTGAAATCACAGGACAATCCTTTTTCTTCCTTTTCCATATTTTAGTTGGCTTACTCCTATTGTTTGCATTTCCTTTTGGATGATTGTATAGTCTTCCTACAATGTCCTTCATATTCTGTCTATATTTCTTTAGGGTACATGGGAGTTTGTGGTCTTTGGCTTTCTAGCCAAGCTTTCTACACTTATAACACTTTGTGTGACCAATAAATGAAGGAAAATTCTTGTGTTTTCTACTTTTATTTTCATAATGTTTGCAATCAGTAACTTTATGTCCAAATGCATAGCACAAGAAACAATAGCCATAGAAGAAATTTGACATTAGGGGAATTTGAGGTCTAAAATGGGCCACCGAAGGAAATTATAAAATAATAGTGGAAATAATAAAATAAGATTAGATTACATCATCAAATTTTAGAGGGAAAAATAAAAGACTACTTTTTCAACTCATATTTTCAACTTATCTCCCTATGGGTTTACTCAAATTTCGAGCGGGAACACTCATTGGATGCAGAATTTGATTCCTCATCCAAGGAGTACCCATGTTGCATATGTTTTATGGACCCTTCTACACAAGAAATGAGATATACATGAAAATATGTGATTGCAATCACGTTTTTCATGTATTTCTAATTTTTCGTGTAGCAAGGTCCATCGAAAGAATGGAACATGGGTACTCCTTGGATGAGGAATTAAATTTTGCATCCAATGAGTACTCCCATTTTAAATTTGACTAAAAACTTAGGAATATAAGTTGAAAAAACAAGTTGAAAAATATAGTTTTGTTATTTTATTATTTTTTAATCCTTTTACTTTTTTACCCCAAAAATGGTGAATCATCCCCCATGGTTGACATCATCATCTTGAATCATATTGGTTCTTATAAAGTTTATTTTGGTTGTACATTTTTCTTACGAGGCCCATTTTAGACCTCAAAATTTCTCTAATGGTACCTAATAACTGATGGTCTTCTAGTAGATAGAGGTCACCTTTGATTACTTACTTGAGACAACTTCTTTTTTTGTTTCATCTTTTGTTGGTAATCTTTGGGTTGATTTCTCCTACAGTCTGTTGATGCATGACCAAGTTTATGGTGATGGAAGTATGTGAAATTGTTTTTCCTTTTAATTCTTGCATGCTTCTTAACCTCATCTTTAGGGCCAGATTGCATTTTCTTCAATCCATTTGTTCCATTTTGATTTAACTTCTTGTCTTTGTTTGTTTCATTTTTAATTACACTGCTTGTTCCTTCTTCTACATGTATTTTCACAGTTGTTGTGTCTTCTTTAATGGCTAATTTTTCTGAGTTCTTCATGGTGACATTTCCTTCTTTCTTGTTTCGAGGAATTAACACCCTAGAGATTGGTTGGGATTCAACCTCCACAGAGCAGGGGCGTACTACTTAACAGAGACTCACACAATCATGCACATTCATAAAAACTAAACAGAGCAGAATGAGAGGTTTACCCGTTGGTCCTACGTTTGAAGTAGATCCACGTGGAGTCCAAACTCCCTGCAACCGTCCTTCCTCCTTAACCTGAAATACAAGAAGAAACCAGCACAAAGGACAAGTTGTACAAGATATTTCTACTCTATATGTTAGTGTGATTCATATAAAACATTAAATAAATCATAATGGATGCTTGTATAACAAATATTCTTCATACATTAAAGCATACACTAACACGTTTATTTCGGGAACAGCATGATACTTCTGTATTATAAATAGTATCGCACAAAGTAATTATCCTTAGAGATCACTCCGATCCTCTGCACGTTCTGCATCAGTCGTCCGGATCCGTCCAGCCCTTGCCTCGCTAAGACTTCTTCTTCCAACTGTGCATAACAGATAACATATAAAGGGATGTATCTCAAGGAAACAAGGGTCTCACAATGAATCGAGCAGAGGCACGGGAATCGGGGACGGATATAGGGAATGTCAACAGAGGCATAATATCAATACTTTTTCCTCTCTCCCCTTAGGCCATACACATGAGGGCTTTTATAGTCCCTCCAAGTAGTTTCAGCTTGAGTTGGCCACGTACTGTCGTGGTTGAACTACCCGAGTATTCATCAATAGTCTCATATATCCCTTGTAATCTCAAGATAGTTAACGATAAACCTCCGAAGAAAATTAGACTTCCCTTGGAGACTTTGAAGCTTCGACTTGATTGAAGACTCCGGGGAGGCAACCGAAGTATTGCCTCAACCTTGAAGGGATCTACCCTTATCCCTTCCCTAGACACGATAAATCCCAACAACCGACCGAATGTTACCGCGAAAACGCACTTGTTCGGATTCAAATGAATTTTACAAAAACGACATCTGTCAAATATTTGCCGGAGGTGACCTAGATGATCCATCCTCTTTCGAGAATGAGCAGCTAGATCATCTAAGTATGCCTCGATGATTTTCTTGATGTCGTGGAAGGCGTAAGACATGGCCCGCTGAAAAGTAGCTCCAGCATTTTTAAGACCAAAAGGCATCTTCTTATATGCAAACGTACCCCAGGGAAAAATAAATGCGGTCTTATGTTGATCTTCTGGACGGATAGTAATTTGATTATAACCAGAGAAACCGTCCATGAAGGAGAAAATCTCGTTACCCGCACACTCGTCAATAATCTGATCGATGAAAGGTGTGGGGTAATTGTCTTTAGGACACGCCTTATTCAGGTCTCTGAAATCGATGCACACTCGAATCGTTCCTTGCTTTTTATCTACCAGAACGGGGTTTGAAACCCATTCGCCGCAGGAACGGAAATGAATCCCGCCTGCGCCTTTTCAACTTCGCCTGCATGGCTGTCGCCTTCCTAGGATTAACCGGACGAAGTTTTTGCCTGACCGGCTTAGCGTTTTCACACGTCTTGATCTCATGCTGGACGATAGATGGGTCTATGCCAGGCATTTCCTCATAAGACCAAGCAAAAACATCCCTATACTCTTTGAAGAGCTCGGTATAGATTTGAACCTCTTCATGGGAACATTCAACTCCAATGAAAACGTTCTCGATAATGTTGGGATTCCTGGAGATGTTCACCGGGATAGTAGGAGAGATCACAGCCATGTTCCCTTCAGCATAAACCTGTGCTGGTGCTAAGGGGCTCAAGACTGGGTGAACAGGTCCAGGAGACTGAGGACTTGGAAAACTAGCTTCGACTTCGCTCAAGTCAGGTAGGAAGTAAGACCGATGATGAAAATCATCCCACGGTCTCTCTATACCTGTCATTGCTTCCAGGATGGCCTCTTCAGATGGAAGAGTGGTATCTAGACAATCCTGGGCAAAAGAAGAAGTAAGCGTCCAAGCCGGAGCCACATCACCATCCAACTCTTCCGGCGAAAGAGGAGCTGGATCAGACTCTGCAGTGTCAACAACAGACTGATATGCAATCTCAGCTGCAGAAATCGGGAATGCCATTCCACCCACTTGCCCTTCTTCCAATGTGGTAGTTGGAGAAGGTAAGGTCCAAGGGTCCGAAAAATAATGAGTTCGAAAGAACTCTCTTCGAAGGGGAGCCTTGGAGGATGAAATAGCATTAATAGACACCTTAGGAGGAGGAAGATCGAAAGATCCCATCAGGGAAGAATACATTCCAACTCCTAGATTCTCAACAAGCGCCTTAGTATTATCCAACTTAGGAACAGATGAGTCAGAAGGCGCATTCAGGTCTACTTGAGGACAGTCCAGTTGATCCACTGTGACAATCCTCCCTTCGTGGGGGAAACATACAATTCGAAATAATGAGGATGCAATGGCATCCATCTCATATATCCAGTTCCTCCCCAACAGAAGGTTGTAGTCCAAGGCTGCATCCACTACCTCAACTTCTATGTTAACGGTTTTGCCCCCAACACAGATGGGCAAAGCCGGGACAATACCATGGGGTCTGTGAGAATGACCATCGAATGCAGTAAGAATAGTGCTAGACGGAGCAGCTTTTGGAGATCCAAGTGTCTTCCAGCATGTGAAAGACATCACGCAAGTAGAAGCACCCTCATCAACAACCGTGCGAAAGATGTTAGTCTTCCGATACGATGATTTAATATGGAAGGCCATATGATGAGGAAGTCTCTTCTTAAAATTCTTCATATCAAAGGTAATCAGAAGAGAATTTTTCGGATCAATAGCCCCAATGGGAGTGAGCAAAGCACTGCGCTGAGCCGGACAAGACTGGAGTACCTCTAAAGCTGACATAGCACAAGGACTCTGCGCCAGATCTTCTACAATCGAGTAGTTCTGGGCAGCCCTCATGTTCGGATTAATCGTTGACCGTTTAGAGGATGCCTTCGGTATCCGAGGCATAGACTCGACAGTTGGCTTCGTGATATGAAGCGGCTCAGTAGCATCAGGAACTTCCTTAGCTTTCGAAGATTCCTCTCCGCCATAATCACGGGATCTCGTAGCGACATCCACGTGAGAACTCATCATAAAGATATTCGATGGAATTTCCCCTTCCTGGGCACCTCCAGAGGAAGCCCCAGGATTTTGATTCGCGCCAGCAATTAATTGCTGCCCTTGGGGAAAAGGGTTTGTTAGCACAACCTGGGAACTAGAAGAACCCTGCTGAGATAACAGGCGCTGAGCATCCTGAATTTTCGGGCAAAGGTGTGTGAGATGGTCTCCAGCACAAAGCTTGCATGGAAACTTCACTTTCTTTTTCTCCTTTTGACCCTCACCAACATGCTCGTTGGTTTTATTTGCATTGCCCTTCCCATTTTTGCCCTTCTTCTTGTTATTACGTCCCTTCTTCTTCCCATCGGATTGTTGATTTCCTTTGGGTTCAGAAGATTGGACGGCATTTATGGACAAAGGCTGGGAAGGGGATGAATCAACAGGCACAACCTGACCAGAAGGAGCAGATTGTAAAGATAACTGCTGCAATTGAGAAAGCAGGCTGGCTGCACTACTGCTGACCGATCCGACAAGCCCGTCACCATGCGGACCAGGTTTAGGTTTCGATAAATCCAACTTGGAGCGAGGAGCATTGGGCAAATACTTATAAAGTACCCCAGACTGAGAATAGATCAGTTCTAACTGCTGGGCCCTAAAGATGGCCTGCTCCTCGGAATATACCCCTGATAGGGATACATCCTTTGAAATGTCTGACTGAAGCGATTTCAAAAACCACTCGAGAAGGAACTCACCTGAAATATGGGCTTTGATAAGCCTCTTCCTTCTCCTCAATTCCTGAATATGATCAGAAATGTGAGTTGCCTCATCCTGCTTAAAATTAGCCAGGAGTTCGGTCCCAGCCTCATATCTGACAGGAAATTGAAAATGGTTCAGAAAAGTGATAGCCAGTTCTCCAAATGTGGCGAAACTGCCCCCAGTGAGCTCTATATACCATTTTGCGGCATTTCCAGTTAAGGTGCGCTGAAATAATCTCAATCTAATCGAGTCGTCGATCAGAGAGTTTGAAGAGCACCATAAGTGGAAAGTGGTGATGTGATCTGCCGGATCTTCACCATTCTTACCTTCAAACTTAGGAATGTCTGAAGGAAGTTTGGCTGGAACCGGAGGCCACCCTAGACTATACCGAATCGGGTCATTAGTTAACTTCGACAAGTCTGGCAAGTTTAACGTTGCCAGAAATGGTAATCGAGGCGGAGCCTGAGAATTCCATCCTTGATGGGATGGATTTCCAACATTCTGAAAAGAATAGCCTGGATTTGATGAGGCACCAGGCTGCCAGAAAGGACCCGTAGAAAACGAAGAAGAACCTCCTCCCCACGCCGAGTTACCAAAACCCAGACTAGTTCCCCCCGCTGAAGTATTGACTGAAGAGGAAAGCCCCTGGTAGGGGTTCCACGCATTAGACAGAGGAGAAAAAGACTGATAAGCACTCGATGCAGGGAAAGAAGCATTCCCTTGATGACTCGCGATGAACTGATTCCCTGCCCCCGACGTTGCAAACATAGGATTCCATCCCATAAAAGCAGTCAAACTTGGTCCCTGAGCCCAAGGGTTAAAACTCTGGGTCTGGGACGTAAAAGGAAACGACCCTAAATAAGGATTGGGACTGGGAATATGCCCAGTCCCAAAGGGGAAACCCTGAAACGAAGCTGATCCACTAGCCATGTTAGACATGGGCGTAGATCCAGCTGCACCGGCGGTAAAGGAAAAAGAGGGATTTCCAGCAATGGACATCCCCAAAACGAAGGGACCAGATTGAGAAGCATATGCTTGGGTGAACCCAGAGCCAAACATAGCAGTGCTAGAAGCACTCGAAGATAGAGCAAGAGTGCCCCCTGCCTCGACAGAAGCAGGGGTCTGAATGCCCGCAGCACTCACGGTAGAAGCCGCGTTCCCAGCCGTGGCCATCGAAAGATAAGAAAGATAAGGAAGATCCGGCGGTCTCTCAGACTCCGGTCCGATGTACTCTATAACAAACGGATGATCAAGAGGAAGAGGAGATGGACCTGTAGCTGCAGGCTCAGGTATATCTTCTATCTGAAAATCTTCCTCCTGAGGAAACAATACCCTCGAGGTGAGCGAAACGCTCCTCTCGGAACCGACACCGGAATCAGCAATGAAACCTTCAGACCTAAGTGGAGGATCTCTCTCCACAGCGTCAGACTCTACAGGGTGAAAACCACCAGCTAAATCGCTCCTACGCCTTCTCGAAGAAGGCTCTGCACTCTCGGGAGATAACCCCCGGATTCTCCTCGAACGTCGAGGCGCTTGATCAGCCACTTTTACAGATTTATTATATTAGACTCAAGAAAAGTGGAAAGCTAGGCAAGCTAGGAGCAAAGAGCACTCACTAAAATCAAAATCCTTGAGAAACAGCAAGCAAACAGCCTCCAAGTATTTCCGCTCCGGGTGATGAGGACCGGACACCAAAATACAGGAAAGCGAAGTATAGGGCCTTCCGAAAGCAATCTGGGATGATTAGGGCCCAGAACAACTAGCGAAGGTATCAGAAACAGTTACGCCGACCTCCTAACGACAGCCTTTGCTGGCTCAAGCACCCAAGCTTCGCAAGGGCACCCCCCAGAAGTACTGCTGAAAGTGATGCGACGTCTCGCCGTGTACCACTTTGTGTTTTAACCCATGCCCAGTATGGAACCTATGGATTACAACCATGGACACCAACTGTATCGTGTCGTGGGCTTTAACGGTCTTGAGGTCAGATTCAGCTAATCTGAGGGGGGGTATCCCTCTTCTCAACCTTCACTTCCCCTCGCGCTTGACTCTCGGATGAGAGCTTTCCCAGTCCACCTCACGGAGTTGGATTTCGCTCAATTAATCATCTTCTATGTTTGTTTGAGCGGCCTTGGAGAGTTAACTCTCCTCTCACCTATTCCAAGGCCCTACAACCTAGCTAGTTGGTGATTGACACTTAGTAAAACTTGCTAGTTGATTTTAGATTAAATCACTTATTTTAAGGGCTGTTGTATTAAGTCACAAGGATATGGAGTTGAAACCAATGGTGTTTTGACGCGAAAGAAATTAATAAAAACCTGACTACATGCACATGCAGTTCTTTGTCTTTCGATGAAGAGCAATTTCTATATAAGTTCTACGAGACTAAAAAATGTATTTTTCTTTTCGAATTACAAACTCACACTCACAAAAACTAAGAAGCTAACTAAATGATTCAATGCACCAAATGCAAATGACTACAAGCATGTAAATTCTAGAATGCAAAAGTCTCTTGAAACAAAGTGAAATTTCCCAAAAAGGCTCCTTCAGTTTTAACTCATCTTTTGTTGTCCAGAAAGCCAATTCTTGAAAACAAGAACTCTTAATATAAGACACCAAAATACTCAACAAGAAGAAGAAGAAATCAAATGACAACCTCTCCTCAAAATCAAGCTAAAAACTAGAAGCAAGAAACTTCACTAAAGCTCCAAAAGATATGACCAAACGAAAATGAAAAGGCAACAACAAAAACAAAAACAAGAAACAATGTTTTTTGAGTTTTTGATATGAAAAAACAAAAAGCAAAACAAATGTTTTTTTGGGCTTTTTAGTTTTATAAAGCAAGAGCTCAAAAAGACCAAGCACAACTATCACAATCCAAGCCAAAACGAGACCGAATTTCAAGCATAAACTTCAACAATGCTCCCAAACCTTATAAATCTAATGATAGCAAGATCAATAAGAGCAATGGAAGACCAAAAAGTCAGCCAACCAGCCTAGAGAAATAGTGGAAACTCGTTGCAACAAAAGACTCCAAAGAAACAAGAAAAGTTCTCCGAAAATTGCAACAAAACCCTAGCCTATGAAAACTCAAGAAAACCAATCGAAAACAAAGCAAAGAACGCAATGCAAAGCACAACACAAAGATAGGAGCGAGTCAATGAGCAGAAGCTCTCTGTTCTGATAAAGCAGAACAGCCAAGAATGCTCAGAAAGCAATCTTGGAACTCAATCCAGGAGTGCCAGCACCAACAAGAACACTCTGCCAAAAGATTAGTTTTCGAACAAACGAAAGAGAAACAAGACTTGAAACCGCTTCTGTCACACTCCAGTAAGTACAGAGACTCTGCAGACACAGGCCTCCACAGCCAGAAAAGACCAAAAACACCAGAATCTTAAAATTTGAAAATCTGCCTAGGTATACGCGACCTAGCAGTTATGCAACCAGCGTGTATACGCGTCTGTGTACAGGGAAACTCGCGTATACGCGGATCCTTTTACACAAAATCGCGGGTATACGCGACTGTGTGCAGAAAAAAAGGCGTATACAAAGAAAGATAATGAAAAACAAAAAAGACAAGTCTGGGAAAGACACCAAGACTTTAGACTGACTGTAAGAAAGCAAACTGGACTGTAAAAGACAGAAAAAACTGTTGGCAACCTACCGAACAGCTGAAACAACCCAACAGGAGAATCATAAGAATGTGATCCCCAGTGGAGTCGCCAGTTCTGTTTCGGGGAATTAACACCCTAGAGGTTGGTTGGGATTCAACCTCCACAGAGCAGGGGCGTACTACTTAACAGAGACTCACACAATCATGCACGTTCATAAAAACTAAATAGAGCAGAATGAGAGGTTTACCCGTTGGTCCTACGTTTGAAGTAGATCCACGTGGAGTCCAAACTCCCAGCAACCGTCCTTCCTCCTTAACCTGAAATACAAGAAGAAACCAGCACAAAGGACAAGTTGTACAACATATTTCTACTCTAAATGTTAGTGAGATTCATATAAAACATTAAATAAATCACAATGAATGCTTGTATAACAAATATTCTCATACATTAAAGCATACACTAACACGTCTATTTCGGGAACAGCATGATACTTCTGTATTATAAATAGTACGTACAAAGTAATCAAGTGGAGAGATCACCTGATCCTTCCAAGGCCTTCACAGACCGTCGTCCGGATCCGTCCAGCCCTTGCCTCGCTAAGACTCCTTCCAAACTGGTGCATACGAGATAACATATAAAGGGATGTGTATCTCAAGGAAACAAGGGTTTCTTGAAATGAACTGGGAAAGTGCAGGAGGCACGGGGAATCAGACTTGGATAGGGAACCAACAGAGTATAATAATAATAATTCTCTCTCTCCCTTAGGCCATACATATGAGGTCTTTTTATAGTCCCTCCAAGTAGTTTCAGCAGTTGGAAACAGTTGGCCACGGGCTGGGGTGGTTGAACCACCTGAGTAACCATCAACCCAGCGCGAAATTAGGGATTTTTATATATTTTTTAATCATTAAAATGGCATACGCGGAAAAGTCTAGCTGTACTCACGTATACACGCGGAAAAACACGGGCATAGTTGCGTATGGAGGATTTTCCACTGTTTTTAAGTGAATTTGTCCAAGTCTGTAGGAATGGGTGCCCAAAAAACCATGTAGCAATCATGAATCATGTCAAGGTGAGAAATGATGCTATAACATCCTAGTTGTTTACAGAATATGTTCTTTTCATCTAACTCAGTTCTAGTTGAATTAGTCTCAACCTCTAACCTTTCACATTCTTATTCTTTCTCCTTCAGGCGTCTTCTCATTACCTCTTATGTTCTTCTTGCTTCTTCAATATGTGACTTTAGGCTAATGATTTCCTGCTTGTATTAATTTTCTCTTTCATCGCATATCTGCACCAATTTTTTCAAATCTTTGTTTTCATTCCTCAGTCTTTCTATTTTAGTAGGATCTAAAACAAGCTTGACTTGTTCTTTAGTTAATCTTTTTCCAGGTTCATTTATACGTATAGAGGCCTCATTTGAATAAATAGTTTCCTTTTGGTAGGGATTTTTTTTATTCCTCTCACCCTTCTACTTTTCAATACTGCTGATACTAGTATCTCCTTCATGCATGAACTGCAATATATCCCATATCTCTTTTGCAGAATTTAAATCTATTATTGTATCAAGATCCTTATTATGAATATTTTTATACACTGTACATTTTACCTTAGCATTCCACTATTGTTCTTGTGTCAGAGGGGGAGTCTGTACAGTAGCCATTACATAATAGTTTCCATATACTAGCCCATAAGCTATCATATCAAATTTTACCTTATCCCTCCATTCATAATATTTTTTTGCACTCAACACAGGTACACTTTCATATTCGACTCAACCAAACCTACCTTCAAGTTGTTAGGCTTATATAGAAGGAACTTGGCGTTGATACCAAATAATGAAAACTTGACTAAACTAAGAGGGGGGGGGTTGAATCAATTTAGTACATTCATGGACATTAATATTATTTTCTTTAAACTCATTAACTAAAACATTAAATGAGCAACTTAACACCTAATAACCATCAGATTGAATATGTGAACATCAAGTAATAAGAAAACCAAAACATCACATCAACACATAATAACAATACATATGGACACGAGATATAAGTGGAAACCCATAAAGGGAGAAAAACACGATTTTTTATTGTTGTGATGCAAAGAAAAGCTCCTAATCCCTTATTACATTCGTTTTTTTGTAGACTCCAACCTACAAAAGGTTGTTGCCTGAATTTTCTGCAAGCTGCACATGCAAGGAAACTCCAATTCCCATACGTTTTTTGTAGGCTAAAACCCACAAGAGGCTCCTACCTCAATTGGATCCAACCTTATGTTTATCAAGCCACTACTTGAAAGGATACTACAATCCCCTGATGAAAACAAGAATCAACAATGTGTTGGTTTACCTGGTCATAAATTCTACATATCTCCATCTTCATTTATGCCTTTTCTTCCCTTCAAATCTGCTTCACATAACCTTCATATGTGCTAGGAAACTAATGCAAAACACCTCAATCAACTCTCCCACATTCTCCCAATCTCTAACCTTTTGTTGCCTTCCAAAATCACATCTTTTATTAAGATATTTTGTTGGTTGTTTGTATTCCTCATAAGAATATGAAGTAAACAAGCTTGAACCTTTGCCTTCCACTCATTCGTTTCCAAGCTCTTCATATTTTGAATATTAGAACACAAAAATAAATGCTCCATCCAATATTATTTTCAACCATATATAATAATTAAATACATCAACATAATACATAATTGAGCATTCATATTCAAATAGCCCTCCATCACAATATTTATCCATGTCTTTTCTTTTGTCTTGCATCCTGCCTTGCCCTGCATCATGTATTTGTATTTCCTTTGCTGCCACGGAGTCTTGCCTTTGTCTTGCATCACAACACTTCAACATCTCAACGAATTCTTCAACATAGCAATCTTTGCAACATTCTTTCCTGCACATATTTTCCTTTTCCATAGCCTTGCATCACAACAATGCCCAATCTCTGCTCATTTGTTCAACTTTGCTGCACTTTTGATGCTCCTTTGCCTTTCTTGTACCTTTGCTGCACTTTTGTTGTTGCTAATGCATACCTTAATACTCCTGCATACCTTGTTTTTTATCCTTGCATTGTTGTGATGCTAAGTTGCTGCTCCTTTTCCCTCACCAAGAACCTGATCTAGACTCGAGATGATTTTCATTTCCATTTCTTAGGAATCCATTCTCCTATTCTTCTAGTGAATTCAATTTCTTCTTATCCCCATACTCATGTGCCTCTCTCACATTCACCATGGCTCTCAATACTTGGCTCTGATATATCCATTAGATTCAAGTAGCCAATCCATAAATAAACCTTTAGTTTTGATACCATGTTAAAAGTAGTAGAGAGAACTAAATTTACTAAGAGAAATATTAAAACAACGAACAATAAATCACAAAGCATAATCACAATGCTTTATCTTGGGAAAAAATCAGCTAATAAAATTCTATTAACATTTTTGGCCAACCAAGTGAGCATTGACTACTCACCTCCCATGGTCCATTACAATAAAGTTTTCCCAAACCTTTTAAGAACTTCATTACATGCCTTACATGAACACAAAACTATAAGAAACCAAAACCACCATTATAAAATAAATAAATTTGACTCTTTCATGTAGTCAAATTTTACCTAATATAATTGATACAATGTCAACTCTTTAAATTTTGTGATCCATATTACAAATGAGAATGTCTTTCAGATTAATCACATTATTAATACAACTTAACAAACTCATCAAACTCCATGTACCCATACCATTAGTGTCCATCATCCTTTAAATTGTGTAAATCAATCCTCTTCACCAATTACACAACCTAGATTCTACCTAAACTCCTTCCTATGCCTAGCTTTTGAAGGGTGGGCTCATTTACACCAATGACCACCTCCTCTTCACATGCCACTTTAGGAATGCGGGGCTCGGAATGGCCATAGTTTATACACCACACAATAGGATAGGGGGGAGGGCATTACACCACACAATAGGATAGGGGGGAGGGCATTACACCACACAATAGGATAGGCGAAATATTCAGGGGGAATAAAACCTCAGGTGAGTGGGTTCGTACCTCTCCTTTTAGTCGAGAGTTCGGAATAAATCATTACTCCCCGTGGCCGCATGCTGTGCAGACTAATTCTTTCACTGTTGAATTGAATGCCTCGACTCAACTAAAGAAGTATCATTCTATATCTCTCAAGATATGCGGAATATGAACGGTAAGACTCCAGGGGATGCCTCTTTTGGAGCTTCAAAGCCCAGCCTAATCATGCAATCTGGCAGCTGAAATGGTTTTGTGGTATTGGTTGATATGATATTTATTTTCATTAATTAATTTAATTAAACAGAGAATATATAACTTTTTTTAATATATAAGTAATTATATTTACTTATTAAGTCAAAATGCTAAGTCGATTGGATTTGGTTTATATGACATTTATTTTCATTAATCAATTTAGTTAAAAAGAGAGAATATATAACTATTGTTTTAATAAATAACTATATAACTATATAATTTTTTTAGATAACTATATTTATCTATTAGGTCAAAATTCTAAGCCAACAACTATTACTAATGACTATATAGTTTCAGAGTAGCGTAAAGAGGCCACAAATTTGTGTAGAAAGTAGTGAAAATTCTGATATGATTTTGGTGAAAATCTAGCAGAAATTTTGAGAATCTCAATTAGTGTAAAGAGGCCACAAATTTGTGTAGAAAGTAGTAAAAATTCCTATATAATTGTGGTGAAAATCTAGCAGAAATTTTAGAAATCTGAATTATAGTAATCAAACTTCAATTTTAGATACACATAAATTTTTAAGTTTTTTGATAATGCTAAATCAATATCTACCATAAAATAAAATAAAATAATAAATAAATAAATAAATTCAAACACCCCTATAACCATATTTTTATAACTTCTAAATTCCTACTCTCACCTATAATTCCTACTCTCTACCAAATGTGCGTCATTTCGTGTTCTGCATTCAATAGTGTGCAGCCAAAGATGCATTTAAAAGTCTGCAGGCAAGCATCACATGCTACAATCCAATCCATTGGCCACTTTAAATTATGTGACGACAATATCATCCAATGTCAGATACAGTGATAAGCACTGTTCAGTTTTAAATTTAGTGAAATAAGTTAAATACTCCATTGCATTGACTGACTGATATTACATTGAATGAGTAGGCTGGTCGCATGTCAAGTGATCTTCAGACCTAATCATATGTCAAGCCTAAATGATTATATAATATGATTATATATAATATAATAGGATTATATGTATTATATAATGATAAAAAAAAAGTTAGTTTTTTATTTCAATTTATTAAGAATTGGACCCAAAAAAAAAAAAAAAATTAAGAAATCTTGCAGTAGAAATGGTTTTAGCATCATCAAAAATTTTAAAAATACCCAAAATCTTGAAGTTTAATAGCTATAACTTAGATTTACAAAAATCCTTGCAAAATTTTATTAAAATCTTACCAAAATTTTCATGCTTTATAAAGCCAAAAAAACTAATTAACCTATAGCCAATTTTTATGTTTAGTAAACAATATGTACAGTTGGTAAATCATAGCTGCAATAATACTGTCTCTTCTTGCTTTGATTTCTCCAATGCAATTCAAATGGAATCATGCTCCCACAACAATCCAATCCTTCTGAAATGATTGTGTTGCTATTGGGCATGGTGAAAAAAGTAAATGGGTAACAAAGGGCATTTTACAATCCTTCAAACACGATTGTGTTTCTATTGAGCAGGGTGAAAAAAAGTAGAAATATGTGACAAAAGGCATTTTACAATTCTATTGCATGAAGTTTAAATCCAAAAATCAAAGAAAATGTTCCACATCTTAACCTTCAACATAGTCATAGGTGAAGGTTGAAGATCTATGTCATTTCTAGTTAAATGGTCAGTTTTTCATGTTTTGAACAGAATTACAATTAACAATTATGTTTCATTGTAACCAGTTTCCAGTGATGCTTTTGATCAAATCTCATAATCAAAACTAGGTGATAGTGCCTAGAGCATTTCTGGGTTAAATGTTATTTTAATTAGAAGAATACTTTTGAATTGAAAGAAAATAAAGGAAAATAAAGCAAGCTAAAAAATTGACTTAATAATTAATTATTAATTTGAATTGAAATATATATATATATATATATATATATATATATATATATATATATATATTTCAAAATTTATTCTAATTAATTTAGAAAAATATTTTTGAATTGAAAAAAATAAAGGAAAATAAGCCAAGTAAAAAAATTGACTTAATAATTATAATTAAAATATTACTAAAATAAAAATAATATTAATTTGAATTAAAGCATATTATATATAGAGAGAAAGAGAAGGACCAGTCAATTTTTATTAGAACAAATTTACAAAATTAAAGTTAAAGCAAGCCAAATTGCGTAATGTGAAATTATTAGTGGATAAAATGTATACCAAACTTTTGTTTATAATGTTTGCTTGCTCTGCTTTTAGCTTTGTTAAGGAGATAATTCAATTCTCTTCTCTTCTTAGTTTTTTAATTCTTAATGCTGGATTGTTGTCACTTTAATATCTTTTGGTATAGAATGACTAGTCTAGGAGAAGTATTTTAACTGTTGAAATATTTTTGATAAATTTAATAGGGAAGTATTTTAATTTTGAGATATTTGTGTCTTTTTTTAAATTTGGTTATAATTTTTTTAATTGTAATTTTTGTTACTTAAAATGTATTTTTAAATACATAAATAAATTTAACTTCAAAAATCTCCATTATAAATTACAACACTCTTAAACTTCACCATTATAGATTACAACGCCTGAACTTTATCATTCTTTATAAAATTCCACCAAATTTAAAACAAGATGCATTGGAAAATATGATAGAAAAAATACAAAACATTTACTAATGATAAGACCAATAAATTTTATAAAATTCCAGCAAATTTAAAACAAGATGCATTGGAAAATATGATGGAAAAAATACAAAACATTTATAATGATAAGACCAATAATTTTAAAAATATTATAAGGTAGTTAATACACTGGACAATATATACCACTTATTAAATTTAAGCAAATACATTATAAGATGACATACACTGCTGTAGTTTATTTAATATCATGGAGACACAATCAGATATCCAGTAGAAATTGCACTTTAGGTCCTTTCACGACCATTTTACAGGTATTTGCAACTTTTTCTTTTAAGATACTCCACCCGGATGCACAATTATTTGTTTGCACACACGTGTCTCTGTCAAGGCCTTTTGTGTCCATTGGAAAATCTCCCCAATAATGTTAGCTATTTTTTCCAGTGTAGGTATGACAGGGTTTCATAATAAATAATATCCAGAACAAAAACTACTCTCCTATTAAAGTTTATTGATTTCCATTTTCTAGACATGTTTTACTGTGTTCTCCATATTAGCCGGATGGATTTTCCTGTAGAGTTTCTGTTGTCTTGTGTGTTTTTTTTAGCAGATCCACTGAGTGAGATGTTTATGTTTCAGGCCGACATGCAGGTTTTTTTGGTAAATAAATATTTTGATCAAGGGTATTTTCCGCCATCAAATTGATCTATTTATTGATCAGGATTTAGATTAATTAATATAATTTTGTTTTACTTATATACTAAAAATATATAATATTTACTTATTATATTTAATTTGATACTTTTATAACTTTAAAACATTATCTTTTTGATGTAGGGGCATAGATAGAGCACAAAGTTTAATGAAGATTAGAGGAGAGTTTGCCAATGTGATGGGATAGTCACATGGTTTTGTAGGAAATTGTAGATATTTACATTAAGATGTGAGTTTGTTTTAAAATAAGTTGGAGGAAATATTTCCCAATGTAAATGTAATCTTAGTTTCCCTATTTTCTGAGAAGGGAAACCCATTCATTTTGTGACTCTTGGTTCCTCATGTTAGCTTTTTTATAAAGAAATGAGTTTTTGAGAAGAGAGTGTGTGCACCATTAGAGAGGAGAAGATATAGCGCTAGGAGAAGAGGAAGAGGATGAGAGGCCTCGATGCACATGCCACGTCGTAAATTTGGCCAGTTTAATGTATGTCTGGATTTGATTAATGAACAATTTGTTTAATGCCTCTATGCATGTTTATTTCTTTGTTTGTATAAGATTAACTTGATTTGCTGAGGGTTGCACTTTTTGAGTTAATTTACAGTAAGAATATGAATGTGTCATGGTTGTATGCCTTTATGTCAAAGCGATGCTTTGGTTTAAGTGTGATATGGGGCTGAAAATTTTATCCCTGTGTGTATGAAGTTGTAACTTCATATAGATGTCGTAGTATTGTTGATGTGTTATGAATTTATGTTGTTGGTCTATTGATGTGTGCTACTACTGTCGGTATATGGTAGTGTCGTAAGTGGGTTGTGAGCATTTCTAAGATGTTATATGCTTGTTAGAAATTAGACCCTGCACTGTAGATGTTATATGCTTGTTAGAAATTAGACCCTGCACTGTAGATGTTGATGTGTCTGTCGATTTTTGGTGAAGATTGTCAACTCTGTTGAAGACAGTGAACTATGTTGCATATAGATGGTTTGCACAGTGTATGTTGGGTTGTGTGGTATGTGTGGGTATGTTGATCGATTCCCTTGCATGTTGTTAAATGTGAAGAGTCTTCAAGTGCGTAGAAAATAGAGTACCTTGTGAAAACCCTTACATATGTGTCCTTGTCAGCAAATTCGAGTTAGAGTTGTAAATCCCCGTGAAGGAGGGTGAAGGAGGTCTTTTGTAATGTTAGGAAGCAAGTCTAGATTGTGTAGAGTTGATTAGGAACCAAACCGAGTCGTTTCACCTACTTGGAATACAAAAAGACAGAGTTTTGTGGTGCTACGAAAGTATTTTGCAGCACCTAAAGGATTTTGACTGCCCTAGAAAAATATTTTGCAGCACCTACAACAAGCATTTTCCAGGACTGCGAGTTTGGGTTTTTGAAGTCTGTTTGGCCTACTCAGTGTATTATTTGATAAGTGAACCCCGTGTGTTTTGGGTGCGGTAAAAGAAAAGGTTTGGAATACTTGAGAGAGATCTCTAATGGCACTTGGAAAAGGAAATATTCATTCTTATTTTGATTGGATATTTTAAATAATTTGCTAAGATTCCAGAATTGGTTTAAAGAGTTGTGGGTGTTTGTGTTGGGGTATCCTGGGTTATGGGAAGTCGGGGCAACCCGGCCTCTCCTCTTCAAGTGGTATCATAGCTCAACTATGTTTTAGGAGAATGTTAGAGCCATGGGAAGCTTTCATCTTTACAACTCTTGGAGAAAGATACATGAAGCTCTTGGAGGAAGCATAGTTTACAACAGGTTGAGGTAAGTCTATGTTGAATTGATATTTGTTGAGTATGGGGTAATGTGCAGAAATAGAGGAGAGTGTTTACCTTGAAGTAGAACATATTTCTCTTTGGTGATGCAATCAAAATAGTAGAGGTTGGAATTAAAGTTCAGATGTTGATTGTGTATGAAGGCCTTTAGAGTGGGTTGTTATGAAAGTATTTGGATGGAATTGTGAGTAAACAAATTCTTTGAATAGAATATAAATTGACAAGGTTGAGAGGATACTTTGATGTATTTTGAGGTAAGGTTATGCAGGTTGTTAGGAGCATATTTGGACAAAACATACATAGTGTTTTTTTGAAGAAGAGATGGAGTTTTAACCATTTATATGTGGAAAGTGGAAATAACTCTAGAAGACAAGTGAAGAGGTTGACAAAAGATCCATGTGATGGATATGGCATAGAGGTCAAGGTGTTGAAAAGTATAACTAGGTTCGGTCTTCATATTGACTATGTAATTATGTATTTATGTAATGAAGAAGACAAAGGTAATAAAATGTATTTTTTGAGATTGCTTCATGGGTTTCATGAGCAAGGATTTTATTATAGGTCAAAGACTTCTTCTTGATGTATTTTAGGATTTTTCATCTTTTCATAAATGTATTAATTAAGAGTCATGTATATGAAGTGTCAAAGTGAGTGATGTATGCCTCAAATACCTCGTCAAATCAGCTTGAAGAAATGGCTCAAGAATGGTGATAATACTACTGTTCAAATCAACATAATACTTGGTGTAAATACTCTTCAAGTCGGCTTGAAAATACTGATATATATTCCCTTAGGAAATTGGCTCATGAACCATCACATATATTCATGGTCAGGTCAACTTATTATAGGGCCTGGCCACTATAAATAGCCCAATGGACTGCTCATAAAACACACAGAAAGAATTCATCATATCTTTGCAATCTCGGGATTAATTACAGTCACATCAATTTGAATACCTCTGTAGTTTTCGGGCTTAATTACAAGAATACAAATTTAGATCATCTGAAGTTTTCGGTCATATATTACAGTGTAAAGTATGTGGTTCAATGTGGAATACACAGCAAGAAAGAGGGATAGACAATGTATAAGGAAGGGCCTATATTACAATAAGGATAAGGTCTGCAAGTAATGTGTAAGGGCTTCACTACAATTTGGATATGAAGTATTATCTCAGCAATCACAGAAAGAAGGGCTCTCCAAAGTGAAAAGAAAGGTAAGTTTGTCCAACAAAGGAGTACAGTGCAAGAAGAGGTCTATTCATAGAGCAAAGAAGGTGGATTGTCCAACAGACATAGAAGGATGATATCTAATAAAGGAAAGAAGTAGCTCACAGTTAGGAACCGAGTTTCCTAGCATTGGTGAAACACAGTGCAGAAAGAAGGAAGAATACAATTAGAGACCGAGCTCTCTAGTCATGGTGTAGAAAGGTGCATGACGATGCAGAAAATAAGGATCAACTTAAGGAGTCAAGGAAGAAGTAGTGACAAGGTCTTGGATGCACACAAGGGTCAAGGGTTTGTGTCATGGTCATGGTACTTGTCAACTGAAAGTCTATAAGAATAATTTCTTGTGGGTTTTCCTCTCCAAGAGGGAGAGGTTTTGGCCCTGGATCGAAGAGTCTAAATTTGTGTCTCTTTTGTTTTGGTAATTGACTTGATGAAAGGCATAATAAGCTAAGAAGAGAAGATATAAGTAACATAAGTAAGCTCACAAGTAATTATCAAGTAGATAATTTGAATTAAACCTAGCCCTACCTAATTCTCAACACGGAATCAGAGCTAAGGTGCTGAAGACAAGGGATACTTGAAAAGGAGACACTCAAGGATTAAAGAAAAATAATCCATTTTCCTCAAAAGCATCAAATTCAAGCTCAAAATTTTCATTGGAAGGTCAAATCAGTTTGCAATAAAATTCTCAAGCCATCTCAAGAACACCTTCAAGGGATCCACTCATCAAGGAGAAGATCTTTGCCATCAAATATTTATGATATTGAAGACATTGTTGGAAGACACATCATCAAGAATCATCCATCACTATTTAACACCTTTGAATACATCATCATTCTGAAGACATCCTTGATCATTAAAGGTAATTAAAGGAATCAATCTAAGAGGGAGTTATTGCCATCATTTTCATCATCGTCGTCAAGGAAGCTAATAGAAGGAAGAAATCAATACAGTCAAGTAAGTGTCTCTATGAACTCATCTAAATCTGTCAAAATGACTTATTGCAAAGAGAGAAAAAAATTGGTTGGGTCATCAAACTTTAGTGCATGGAAGAAAAGGATAGATTTGAATATAATCGAAGATGAAGTTATGGGCTACATCAAAGGATCTACAACTCAACCCTCAAAAGAATATGCTCCAAATCATGCCAAGTAGATGAAAGGAGAAATCATAGCCAATAGGATTCTCATAGAATCCATTAAGGACTCAGTCATAACCTATTTATCAAAACTGGAAACTGCAAAAGAAATGTATGAGAAATTGGTGGAGCTATTCTCGTGAGTATTGCAGGAGAAATAATCTCTCCTAGACAAGAGTTATACAAGATGAAATTGTCAAGGGAGGAAGGAATCACTTCATATTTTGAGTATTTTTAAAATACGAGACCAGTTGCAGGAATTGGGATAAGTAATGCTTGATAGTGGAATGACTACATTGGTGTTGAATGCTCTACCGGAAGAATGAGGAAACTTAACTTCAATCTTATATAGAAAGAAAGAAGCAACACCATTCTAAGATCTATGGTCTCTATGTAAAATAAAGGAAACAAGATTTAAATCCAAATCTAATACATGATAAAGTGAAGGGAATCAAGCCTTTGCAACCATGTCCAGGAAGAAAGGAAGATTCGTTAAATTTGGTCCTTAGAATAAAAGAAGAAATATAGACAAAGTATGATGCTTTATATGTAATGAATTTGGGCATTATAAAAAGGATTGTCCTAAATTTTGAAAGGATAAGAGGAAAAAGGAAGAATACCATGTCACAGATGAAAGGGAAGAACTTGATTCAAAGAAATCTAAGAAAGAAGAAGCGAAAGATCTTTATTATGACTGAGATCATCTTCCTCTTTAATTGATTTTTGTTGGTTGTAAAATAGTAAGATAGGAAGCATTGTGTATTAATAGCATCATGATAGAAGCATGGAAGGAGAAAATGTCTTAGAAGAAGTGGCTCCTGGGAACCTCACTGATAACAACATTGATGGAATATAGTCATTTGGATCAAGGGTCATCTATGAAACAAGTGTTGGCACTTTCTAATGGAGTCCTCCTTGGATTCACTGGTTAGAAAGAAAACAAAAGGTTTCCATCGGGAATTCTATCTTGCATAATTCCGAGATTAAGATAAGATGACATATTGATGAAGCATGTCAAGGGAGTGAAGTTCTTCATTCTAAGAAAATTGTTGCAAGGTGACTCAAATGGATAAGATAGGGTACATATATGCTAACACTGGATGTTGTGAAGTCATGTCATATGGTTGTAGGTGATGGACTTCTATCTTTATAAGTATGATCAAAGGAAGGAGGATCTCTTGTGGTGCATAGATTGTCACTAACAGATGAAATCAAATATGTCCTCATATGAAATATGAGGTGGTTATATACAAACAAGAAACTATATGTTGGAAGTTCCTGTAAATCAATGAAACTTTGTCGAGAAAGAAAAGAAGATATCATGAAGTGCAATCATGATAAGAGGCGGCTATCATCCGAAAGCCAAGAAGATGTGACTGGGAGATCTCCTGGGAAGATATGTAGACTCTGATACAAGTCTAGTAAATAAGAAGACCCTTGACAATACATATCTTTAGGATATGTGTCAATATGAATAAAGAATGTCGAGGCCTACAGGAAGATGTCATGGTGAAATATCATCACTAAGGTAACTTTTGATTTAAAAGTTATTATGTATATGTTTATTTGGATAAGTTTATGCAAGGCTGGAAACCATATGGAAGGATGTAAGATCCTTGAGAGATGGTTCATGTTGAAATTCAACAAGAAAATTTCAGCACCCACGCCTAGTGCATTAAGCACCTACACTAGGGTGGGGCCCACAGGGCTAAATTTGGTGCATGTCTATTTTAGTTATCCCTTAATTAAGATGGCCAATAAAATGTGATCTAGTCACGAAATAAGTAGTAATAGTTAACCTAGTGTGATAAACTCAGTTAGCTCATGAATTTCGAGTTAGAGGTAGTTGGTGAGGCATGCAGAGTAATTATAGTTGTAATAGATTTTGAAGTGCTGTTGGACGGATAAGTCGTTCTTGCGGACAAGACAGACCTCCCAAGTTTCCTACGGATAGCTAGCAACAAATGAACAATTAAATCTATCTTTCTCTAAATATATCACGATTCGTGATTAAATGCTATAAAGGCTTAACAATCCTACCTTTGATCCAACGCTTGTTTGTAGTAGTAGTCCTTCAGTCGCCTGAAAGAGTTGCCTTCGAAGATCTGCAATCACAAAAAAGCAAACATCAAATAGCACCTACATAGAATATATTCATAAATCATATCTATTATGGTGATCAACGAATCCATAAAATAAACCAATCAATTGACAGTTTATTAACAAAAAAATACTTATTTGTATTAACTTAAATAAGAAGAGCCTTACAACCGTGTCCGCCTTAATGTCATACAGGCCTTCCTGGGGTCTGGAATAGGTGTTTCCTTTACTCTAACTAGCCTTGAACTCTTCTAACCAAGATACATACAGGTATGTAATCTTTCCCACATAAAATCTCAGCTAAAAGGGTCTAAGTTCCAATAGCATTTCACTTCCAACAATACTAAAGCTTGAGCTCATCCATTGTAACCCTTTGAGGCTGCCCTATGCCTCTTTTTATAGTGAAAGAGAGGAGGTTACAACTCCAAACAAGAAGGGATAGAATCCTCCTTCAAAGGGATTAGTTCCTTACATCAAGGGGTTAGCTCCTTAATGGATGGGATGCATGAACCTGAAAAGAGCGGACTTTCCACCGCAGGAATGTTTCTAGAAGCTTCCAAAAATGACTCAAACTAAGTTTCTAGACTTTACTTGCGCCATTTTTTACCTTTTACAGGGGTCTGCACCTTTAATAAACAGAAAGTGCATTTAGCTCCGCATGATTTAGAGCAAGAAAGTGCGGCACTGCAGGCAATGTTAAGAGAAAGTGCAGTACAAGTGTTTTAAAGACTTTTATGAGATTTCTCTTATTTTCAAGGCTTGATATTAGGAACTGATGTATTTATACTTGCAAGGGAGAAATTTATGAGTGATAATGAGCTCATACGGACAACAAAACGTCAAGGTGACAATTTTCAGTGTAACAGATTGCCCCCTAAAGTGTGAAGTCTGTAATAGATGAAGAGTAAGTCTATAATGTATGAAGAGTGAAGTACTTTATCATTTCAAGGATCAGCCTGTGGACACCCCAGTCGGAACCCTATAAAAAAATTCAATGCAAATCATATATATCATCACTGAGGTAGGCATTCCCATACTCAGATCAAAACTAACTAAACTTGTTCTGATACAGAAATGATTTTAATATTACATCAATAGTGTAGACACAGCATGGACGCAGCCATCTGTAATGAATATTCTACTGCATAATGAATAATAAAACTCCTCGCAGCCTGGATGGTGGAAACTAGATCCAGGATCTTGATTTTTGCTTCTCGAACTAGTACGATTCTATCCATGCGATTAAATGTGTTGAAGTCGAACATGGTAGAAACCACTTGATTACCAGTCAATGATGTGAACTGTTAACAAGTGTGAGAGAAACCACCAATAATGACAATGGCTCTCAAAGTACTCATTACAATCCATGAAATGTGAATAAGTGATCTGAAGTCGAACATTTCACGGAATCGTTCAATCGAAGGTCAATGATGCAACCTGTCGTTGAAGGCAAGAAACCTGCCATTAAGGCATGCCGATTCCAAGGTACTGACGGATTCTAGATCAACTTCCTAGATGATGAGTTGTCATCAATAGAAAGTGATCCGTCGTAAGCAAGCTCACAACACGAAACCATAGATCAAGTTTTGAAGAATTTTTTTGCAAGGACTAACTCAAGGATGGTCAACGCGAATGGAGACAAATGTTTGCAGATGAATGGTTTGTTTGACTATCCTCTTGAACACATAACGACATTGCAGATGGTTTGGTGACAATTTCCCTAAGCTAATACCTAGAAACCAGCTGAAGACCTTCAATATGGTTTGATTAACTGATAGGCAAAGGATTTCCCAACCTAGGTAGAAGTGTGACAAAAAGTGTCGTGTTCAAGAGTGGTGTAATGCTTTTACAAATCAAAGTGTAACAAATGAATCTGTTTTCTCTCTTTTTGCCCCACCATTTCTGGCAAGTACCTCTTTATTTTTGACAAGCTTGAGGAGGATAACATTTTCTTGTTTATAAGCTCATCCTTTGGATGAGTCCAACTTAGTTTAAAATCGAACCCTAAGAACGAGTGGTCCGTTCTTGTTTGTAATCGACAGGTCCTTTACTATTAAATTTTAACGAGTCCAGTATAGGAGAAACTCGGTGTTTTTCATTTTTAGGGAGTCAGAAGAAAAAACTTAAGAAAACTCCATGGGTGTAATTTTTCGTAATTTTAGTCTCTCAGGCCCGAAAAAGGATAAAATAATGCGGGAGAGAACTCTATTGACGATGATTAGCTAACGGATACCTTTTTCATAAATAGTCCATTTTAGTCCGGAAAAGGGGTAAAATTATACTGAAGGGACGATTGTTCATTTCCTTTAACGAGTTCGAATAGTAAAGTACTCGGTGATCTTTTCATGTTTAAAGAGTCTGAAAAGGGCCTAAAAGAGAACTCAAGGGTTTCACTTTTTCTGTAAGTTTTAACAAGTTCGAAAAAGGGATAAAAATGTACTCATGGTTTTCTCTTTTTCGTAAGTTTTAACGAGTTCAAAAAAGGGATAAAAATGTACTCATATGGCCAACTTTCAACTTAATTTACGAGTAGGAAAAGACGAAAAGAACTCGGCATTTTCATGTACATTTTACGAGCATGAAAAGAATAGCAAAAGAAGCTCAGGATTTTCATGAGTTTAACGAGTCTTGAAAATAATAACCAAAATGGACTCAAGATAGGTTTCATTTTTACAAAAGCTTGAAACAGAGAAAAACTATGCTTCAGATAGGTTTGTTTCATTTTTACACAAGCTTGAAACAAAGGAAAAATCATGCTTGAAAGTGGTTTCATTTTTACACAAGCTTGAAACGTAGGAAAACTGTGCTTGAGAGAAGTTTGAAATGCCCCCCAAGCGTAACCTGCTAGAGTGCATGCCCCCCAAGCTTCATTTCATTCAATTAAGTAGACTACTAGTAATTAATAGCTGGATGGAATGAAGGTTCATTTACGAGATCATATGAAAGACCCGACCTAAAACTGTAAGAAAATTATGCAAAAACTGAAATAACTAACCTAAATATACGACTTAACATTTACGAGATCTAGTCAAAGACTCGACTCAATTAGGGGAGGATTTGTTTCATTTTTTAACGAGCTTGACACAAGAAAAGAACTATGCTCATGGCAACGTGTTTCATTTTTTAACGAGGTTGACACAGTAACAGGAACTATCCTCACCTAAATGTTTCATTTTTTAACGAGGTTGACACAGTAAAAGAACTGTCCTCAAATCTACTCTCTACAATCTACCTATATAACCTACTGATTCATTTTTTAATGAGGTTAACAAAGGAAAATAACTGTCCTCATGGCCCACTGATTCATTTTTTAACGAGGTTGACACAGTAAAAGGAACTTTCCTCTTGATCCACTGATTCATTTTTAACGAGGTTGACACAGTAAAAGGAACTTTCCTCATACCTGATTCATTTTTTTACGAGGTTGACTCAGTAACAGGAACCATCCTCAGAAACTACTTATTTATAATCTATCAATCTACTCTCTACAATCTACCTACTGATTCATTTTTTAATGAGGTTGACACAGGAAAAGAACTATCCTCATGGGTCTATTTCATTTTTTAACGAGGTTGAATCGATAGCAGGAACTATCCTCCTGACCATCTGATTCATTTTTTTAATGAGGTTGACACAGGAAAAGAACTGTCCTCATGGGTCTGTTTCATTTTTTAACAAGGTTGACACAGTAAAAGGAACTATCCTCGCAGTGACCTTGTCATGGTTTCCAACTGGAAGAAAGACATGTCAAGGGACACTCCTCGATCATGGCTTCCAAAAGGTCTTCATCAGATGGAAGAACAATTCTCTGGAAGGAACACATGTCAAGGGACTCAAAAGGGATAAGAACATCGCGTTCAAATAATCCCATAGAGTTTTCCATGTCAATTACCGGATCTAAGTCAAAGGAAGACGAGCAAACAGTGAGAGGCTCGCTTACATCGGTAATTGAAAACATGGGACTAGTTGCCACATAATTAACCCGTGGCGAGGTAGATACCACTTTAGAATTAGGAACATTTAGGGCTGTCGGATTATTGGTAGTCGAAACAAGACTAGGGAATGAAAGTTGGTCTACAGTCACAATATTGCCATTGTGAGGGAAAGACATCACGCGAAAGAGTGTCGATACGACAGCTTTCATTGCATAGACATAGTCTCGCCCAAGGAGTAAATTGAAATCCAAGGGACCTTGAACTACCATAAGATCAATACAGACAGTTTTACCTTCCAAAGTAATAGAAAAATTAGGAAGGATCCCTAAAGGTTCACTAATGGTTCTGTTAAAAGCTTTCAGATTCTGCGTAATAGGCACAAGCTGAGGGGAACCCAAAGCTTTCCAAGCAGTTGAGGATAAAATAATAATAGAAGCACCTTCATCTACCTGTGTGCGGTGAATGTCCCTACTACCAACCTTCACAATGATTTGGAAAGGGATGGAGGAAGGAAGACGAGGTTCTGCCAATCTATTCCAATCAAAGGAAAAGACCTCAGTACTTGGAGGGGGTTCTGTAGAAACAGGTGAAATGCCCCCCGGCGTAGAAGAATCTGATGTAACAAGAAGAACCTGAGCAGTATGAAGTTCACTCTCTACAGGGAGAATGGGATCGACTGAATGTGAAATCAAATCGACCACTTGATCAACTAATGGATCATCAACCTGAGTGATATGAATTTCACTCTCCAATGGAAGAGTGGGATCGACTGTACTTGAAATTAGATCAATCACTCCGTCAGTTGACGGTAGGTTGGGAGAAAGTTGACGGTAACCAGTTGGAAGTTCTTGTTGTGGAACAGTAAGGTTTTCCAACAATTTTGAGGCTTCATCCATGTGAGGGCAAATGTGAGTTTGATGACTCCCTTTGCATAACTTACAAGGAAACCTAAGTTTACCCTTTTTCCCAGGAACCTGACTATCACTGGTTGATGGATCAACGGAAAGTTGATGAGATTTTTCTGACCATACTTCCAAGACCTTAGGAATACCAGGACAATTGATAAGGAAGTGGTCACCCTTACAAATCCTGCAAGGGTATTTGGGTTTACAATGCATGTTGGAGGTTTCCTCAACATTACTAACACTTACATCCATGATTGGTTGGTTGACTTCTTTCTTATCTTGCTTCTTCTTCTTCTTCTTCTTCCCTTTCTTCTTCTTCTTAGTCACCTGGTTACTAGCGTCAAGGCTTTTACCAAGCGAAGAGGAAGAAAGGGAGGAAGACATATTGGGCGAAGAAGGTAAAGGGTCAACAAAAGGTTGGTGATGTTGAGATGGTGAACTCTGTTGAGGTGAAGCATCCGGTTGAGGTGGAATAATTGGAGTATTCGGGGCCAACGAAGTTGAAAATAACCATATCGGTAAACCTATTGTAAATCCAGGTAATGACAATGTAGCCATATAAGGAGGACCAACATTTCCAAAGCAAGGAAAATTACTAGGAGTCTCAGTAAGAGGGGTTCCTTGGTTGGCAAATTCTGGAACAGTTGCCATTATATTCAACTTCAGTGAATTTTATTAATAATTTAAAACTAAAATCAACAATTCACAATTCACACCTAATAATAAAAATTCACAATTCACACCTATGGTCTCTAAAAGTAAAAACAAACAAATAAACACACGCTATCAAATCTAGGAGTTAAACCACACACAAACAGTAGAGTCCCGCACTAAAAACACTAGTTGGTGATGAAATCCAACATCATAGAATTTTAATGTAGAAATGGCGGTTGGAACAGTTACCTTGACAACCTACTTAATGAAACAAACCTGTGCACGTTTCTCCACTTAAACCATCTCGAGTGAAGAGAACCCTCCGGAGAGTCCAAGTGAGTCTAGTCGACGTTTGCTCCAGGTACAGTGGGATCTAACCTCCACCGTCACCTTGGGAAAGAATCCTAAAGTTTATGGCCACTAAGGTCATCAACATGAAAAAATATACCTGGGGGAACAGTCTACGATCCGATACACATGCAAGGGCAAAGTAACAAAGCTCAATCCCCTAGAAGGCTCCTTGACATAATCCAAGGTTTACCGACAAGTGACCCCAGGCTCCTTGACAATGGTCAATCTGAGGTTTACCGTTGTTAATACATGTATATCTTCTATCGTTCCCAATGAGGAAGGATTGATTACCTCACTGGTTCGGATATGATCTCGTGCTTGACTCCTTTAGGAGGAGCTTCCCAGAGCATACATGCAACAATTGGAATTTTTCCTACCGCAAGATTGACTACTTGTTTGTTTTACTGTCTTGGAGAGTTAACTAAAACCTATTCCAAGACACTAGCCTAAGCTATGTTGGTGGAAAGAGCCCTAAAAATGTAAAAATTACTAGATGAATTTTAATTAAGCGTTGTGTTATTTAGGCTGTTATTACTCAAAGGGTAAATGGATATGAAACCAATGGTGTTATGACCCGACCCAAAAATGAATGCAATCGAATATGATAATGTAATATTTTCAATTCGATGAATCCTAACTAAAGTAAGGAGAGAGTTTCCATTCACTTCCAACAATGCAAAAAATCAATCAATACGAATAAATATAACAAATTCTCTAATGCACTAATTTCATCAAGAAAAACTAATGCTAATCAATTCCATTTTTTTATTTTTTTTTTATGTTTTGAAACAAGCATAAAAACATGTAAATTAAAATCAAAGAAAACTGATCTAAATCTATGATTGATTTTTTCAAAATGTAAACTATGCAATTGTAATCTATGCACAATTCACATGAAAACTATGCAAATGTAATCTATGCACATTTTTCATTCATATTCTGAAAATGAGAATTCTAATTATGCAAATGTGATCTATGCAAGATAATTCTTAAACACAAGATGATTCTAATGTAATCTAAAGAACCAATCAAGTGTAAGTAAATAAAATTGGGTGAGAATTCCAAAGATCAAAAAATAAAAACACTCAAAGGCGATTAACACTCAGACACAATTTAGCGCCCCCCCCTCGGCGAATGAGGGGGAAATTTGTTTGCAAAAACAAAAGCAAAAAGATGCAAAATTGTTAGGAGACTGAGACAAACCTCGAAGTAATGACCAAAGGAAAACAAGTTAAGAATTTTTCAAAAAGAATATTCAAAACACCCAATTAACTTAACGAAGACTAATGAGATTGAAAAATTTGCTGAAAGAAACTCATAAACAAGGCTTTTTGATAGAAAAATACAGATCTGGGTAGATGCTAAGAATCCTAAATTAAATCTAGACTAAGCCTGAAAAGGAAATTTTAAGTTTTCATAAAATTTTCCCAGGGTCTGCATGCTCTAGAGTAAACAGGTGCGGTACCACACTGGTTACTCAAGAAAATTGCGGAGATGACCGCACTGTGCGTGAATGCAAAGTGCAGAGATCAGAAAACTTCAAGAAAACAAAACTTTTCAAAACTTTTCAAAGTACAAAAAAATTAAACTAAGCCACCCAAACCAGTATACATCAATCAAGAACCAGAAAATTCATTTTTTCAAGTCAAAACAAAAGGAAAACCAAAAATCCAATCATTCCCCAGTGGAGTCACCAATTTGTTGGACGGATAAGTGGTTCTTGCGGACAAGATAGACCTCCCAAGTGTCCTATGGACAGCTAGCAACAAACGGACAATTAAATCTATCTTTCTCTAAATATATCACAATTCGTGATTAAATGCTATAAAGGCTTAACGATCCTGCCTTTGATCCAACGCTTGTTTGTAGTAGTAGTCCTTCAATCGCCTGAAAGAGCTGCCTTCGAAGATCTGAAATCACAAACAAGCAAACATCAAATAGCACCTGCATAGCATATATTCATAAATCATATCTATTATGGTGATCAAGGAATCCATAAAATAAACCAATCAATTGACAGCTTATTGAGAAAAAACGGACTTATTTGTATTAACTTAAATAAGAAGAGCCTTACAACCGTGTCCACCTTGATGTCATACAGGCCTTCCTGGGGTCCAAAATAGGTGTTTCCTTTACTCTGACTAGCCTTGAACTCTTCTAACTGAGATACATATAGGTATGTAATCTTTCCCACATAAAATCTCAGCTAAAAGGGTCTAAGTTCCAACAACATTTCACTTCCAACAATACTAAAGCTTGAGCTCATCCATTGTAACCCTTTGAGGCTGCCCTATTCCTCTTTTTATAGTGAAAGAGAGGAGGTTACAGCTCCAAACAAGAAGGGATATAATCCTCCTTCAAAGGGATTAGTTCCTTACATCAAGGGGTTAGCTCCTTAATGGATGGGATGCATGAACCTGAAAAGAGCGGACTTTCCACCGTAGGAATGTTTCTAGAAGCTTCCAAAAATGACTCAAACTGAGCTTCTAGACTTTACTTGTGCCCTTTTTTACCTTTTACAAGGGTCCGCACCTTTAATAAACAGAAAGTGCATTTAGCTCCGCATGATTTAGAGCAAGAAAGTGCGGCACCGCAGGCAATGTTAAGAGAAAGTGCGGTACAAGTGCTTTAAAGACTTTTATGAGCTTTTCTCTTATTTTCAAGGCTTGATATTAGGAAATGATGTATTTAGACCCTCAAGGGAGAAATGTATGAGTTATAATGAGCTCATACAGACAACAAAACATCAAGGTGACAACTTTCAGTGTAACAAGTGCAGTAGTGCATTAGTTAATGTGGGTTGTAATCAGTTTAACTCAGTTAAGTGAGTTAAAATCAGTTGTGCTAGTTGTAACTTCTTGATACACTAGTGGGAGATTAAGTGAATTAAATATTAATTAATTCACAATCAGTGATCTCACATGCAACTGAGGATTTACTATTATTAGTTGCATGCATGTCAGAACCAGTGGAGACCCAGTTGAGATCTAGGTGAAAAGGAAGTTGACTATCATTTGTAGGATTATTGGGTTGCACCCATGCAACCAAACACACATTGGAGTGCCCATGATACTTGCACAGTCAAGGAAGGCCAAAATTCCTATTCTTTAGGGATTGTGCAAGCAAGGCATGCTATCTGGAGGTATTAATTTGGCCAAGTATTGGTTAGTTTTATGCATGACAGTGTGAGACAATTAGCTGAGTACAGGAGGGCTTGTGTGAGAAGAGTTGTATGTAATTGTTTCATGATTCCTTGCTGAATATACAATAGACTATAGTGGGGTTTTTAGCAGCAAGCTTTCCCCGGGAAATTATTTTTGTTGTGGCTTGGTTGATTCTTCTTCGCTTCATGTGATTGGAGATTGTGTTTTTAATTCCACAAAATATTTGTAGAAGAGATTTAGTATTTAACTTTAGTACATTGTTAGATCAGATTGAATCCATGCTATACATGCTTATTGTATAATTTATACATGGTATCAGAGCATAGGAAATCACAATTGTGAAGGAGGAGTTGAGTTTGTGACTAGATGGAATTCGAATTTGCAGAAATACTTTCTTGGTGCTACAACTGACTCAAGATTGAAATGGATTTCAATGGATTGAGGTCGGAGTATGCACTCGAGGGCTGCTCAAACTATATTGATTGGAAGGATAGGATGGAATCAGTACTTGAATACAATGGCTTGAAGGAATTCATTGACAATGATCTTACTAAACCCATTGTGACAGATGTTGCAAATCTTGATGCATGGCAAAAGAAAGTGGAAAAGGTGAGGAGGATCCTATTGGAGGTAGTACGAGACCACATTGTCTCAAGCCTCCATAAAAAATCCACACCATATGCAACGTGGAAGTATTTGACAAATCTATTCCAAAGTAGCAAAGGCCATAGGAAATTGGCGCTCAAAGATAAATTCAGGAAGATCAAAATGGAGAAAGGCGACTCCATACCAAAATATCTAACAAATTTTGTCCAATGTCGGGATGAACTGGGGAGCATTGGTACAACTGTTGCTGATGATTATTGGGTGAGCTTGGCTCTCCTAGGACTTCCCAAGAGTTGGCACAGTTATCAAGACTCTGTCAATGGAAGGGAAAAGCTGCCAGATTGGGAACGACTGTGGTCGGATTTAGTGCAGGAGGAGTTCAGACAGAAAACCAGAGATGGATCTTCATCTAAGAATCAAGATGAAGAAGATTGTGCTTTGGCTTCCAATTTTGATCAGCAGTTGTCATTAATGTCAACCCAAGCAGCACCAGGGGCTAACCCAATATTGCATGGGAATTTTGACCTACCAAATTGATATATTCTGGGTCAATAATGTTTTTGATGGTTTCTACTTGTCGATATGTTTCCGTTGATATATGGCACGCCGTGTAATTCTTCATGGTTTGAGAGATATTCATGTTTGAAGTTTGTACCCCCAGTTAGTGGGCTAAAACCCCATGGGGTTGTGGCATGGGTCATTGAAAATTCATAATTAATATTTTTAAAGCTCCTAAAATCCCTCCCACATTCACTTGTTGAATCCCCTCTCAACCTAAGCATTTATATAAATTGTGATCCTCATTTCCTCCTTATGCAAGGGATTTCGCCATCTGAAACAGGTCATCGTGGAATTTTCGCTCTAACTTTTTTTCCAGGAAGATTCAAAAGTTGAAACTTTTATGAGGTGAAGCCAAAATCCCGTGGAAGCATCTGTGAAAATTTCAGATCAAGGTGCGCAATATTTTCGGAGATATGATCTGTGGAAGTCAGAGTTTTTGCAAGCTCCTGAAATTCATCTCAAAGAAGTGACCTTGGGAAAATAGTCATAACTCTCTCTCTGAGTATCGGATTGGAATTTTGTAAAAAGTGCAAGATAGTTCACAGTCTATAGTTTACGCTCTAACAATTTCAAAGCTAAATGAAGAAACAGTGGCACGTGGCATGCCGTACAAGTTCTCTCTACTGAAACAATCCATAATTAGGGCATTGTGAGAGATTGGGTATAACTCTCTCTTGAAGAATCCAAATTGGGTCAGATCTCTGGCATTGGAAAGAGGACTCCGAGGAATACGATAGTACCATGATATTGGAGATCTGAAATAACAGAGATACATCAGATTCAATATCGAGCTCCTAGAAGGAAAATAAAAAGCTAGATCATGTGTTGTCAAGGGCTGCAAAGGACCAGACTTTCTAGGGAAGAAACGAAAAGCAAGGTGCAACAGAGGGTATCATGACAAGAGCAGCAACCAGGGCACATAACAATAGCAAGAATTTCATTAGATGAAGTCTTCAAGTGGGCAGCATTGCATACAATCATTGTAAAGGTATCATTGTACTAAGTCATTGTAAATACATTATTGTACAAATTGTACTAGTATCTATCTGCCAAGAGTTGAAGAGGAAACGTCGGGTGGTCTAGGATCATCATTAGGTGGTTGTGTAAAATTTGGGGTTATGGTCTAGTGTATCTTCTTCTTCTACATCATTCTATATCATTGTAAAGTGGACCATTTTCCCTGGTACGGGAGTCCATTCTTCTTTTATTCTCCTATAGGGTGCTAGGGTGGTGCTAGGGTGAGTTGTAGCACATTGGGTGTTGGGGAATTTGTTCGGTTGAATAATGAAGAATCTCAGGCATTGGAGCATCCATCTAGTGGGAGCTGGAGAAGAATTCGTTTCTAGATTCTAGGAAGTTGGAGCTTTATTTTCAATTGGAGTTGAATATTAAAGAATTATTAGAAAAGAATTAGGTGGTTTTTGTCCCGAAGTGGGTTTCCACCTTAAAAACTGTGTACATTTGTGTTCCTCTTTTTTGCTGCTATCATTGTACAAACACTGATAATAATTGAAGATTAACTAATGCTCTAATTGAAAGAAATATTGATTCACCCCCCCTCTCAGTATTTCCAACAATTGGTATCAGAGCTTGGTTCCTTCAATAGCAGTTTAACAGCTGGAAGGAGGTCATGGAACATACCAAGAATGGTGTACCTCTATTCAATGAAAATAATTATGCACTATGGAAAGAAAGAATGGAGGTCTATCTCTTGGAGCAAGGTTACGAAGAATGAGACACTGCTCAAAATGGATTTACATCAACCACAGATGAACAAGGTAAGAATAATTTGGTAAATGATGCAAAAGCAAAGAATATTATTATCAGTGGACTTATTGAATCTGCTTATCATAAGGTGTTGGGTTGTAAAACCACCAAAAATGTATGGGACAAGCTTGAGAATATATATGCAAGTGACTCAAATGTCAAAGAAGCAAAGCTTCAAATCTATAGAGCAAAATTTGAGCAACTCAGAATGAAAGAAGATTGCAACATTGCTGCATACGTCCAATACGTTGATGAAATAACCAATACTCTGGAAGGATTGGGAGAGCCAGTTGACGAGAAGACTATTATACGGAATATTCTTAGAACGTTACCAGGGAGATTCAACCCAGAGGTATCAGTCTTAGAATACAGTGCAAATCTGGACAAACTCGGAAAAGAGGAATTACATGGAGTTCTCATAGCATATGAAATGAGACTTGATGAAGAAGAGGGTACTTCAAATCTAGAAATTGTGTTCGTTACATCTAAGAAAACCAATAAGGACAAACAATCTTCAATTGAAATGACATGCACCTGCAAGTGTGAAGAAAAGGGAGATGATGGAGAAGGTCTTTCAGATGAAGAATATGCTTACTTTAAGAGAAAACTAAAAACTGGTAAGGGAAAATTCAAAGGTAAACTTCCATTGATATGTTTATGTTGTGGTGAGGTTGGGCATTTCGCAGCAAAATGTCTGAACAAAAGTGATGGAAAATCAAAAGGAAAGAAAGGCTTTAAGAAATTCAAAAAGAAAGGATCCAAAAGGAACTTTCTCTCTAAAGAAGATAGCTCATCATCCAATGAAGAAAGTGACAGCAAAGAAGAAGCCAATGAGAGAATATTATTTATGGCCAAGCACAATAAACAAGAGGTATCAAACAACAAATAGGAAGGATTGACCATAGAATAATTTTATAAGGAATCAATCAAGCTTATAAAAGATCTCAAGGCGGAGAAGATTCGTTCCAATACTCTTGAAGAACAAGTTCAAGGTCTCAAAATTGAAGTTTAAGAACAAAAATGCATTGAAGAGTCATTTCAAAAGAAGTTGGAAGAAAGCAACCAAGAAAGGGAAGAATCATAAGCCGAAGTAGTCTCGCTACGTGAGGAAGTGAAGAAAGGAAAAACTATCCAAAACTATGCCAACAGCTCAAGGGCATTGGAAGAACTCATCAACAATCAACGATCTTACAACGACAGAACTGGCATCGGTTACAAAGAAGAAGAAGCAGGACCTTCTACAACAAAATACAATGAACCTATGAGATCTGACATGCATGTAGACTTCATTGGACAAGATTCGCAAGAAAAGCCTTGGAAGACAATTCCTCGAAGAAAATGCCATCCACGTACCAACATATTTTTTATGGCTACTGTTATTCATGTGGAAAATTTGGTCATAAAGCTGTAGAATGTCGTACGTACCCTAGGAATGAATACAATTCCAGGAGATCTATCAAATATGAACCTCCCAGGGCTCAGCGAAACATCAATAGATTTTAACATTTAAGAAATAATATTGAATGTTACAAATGTCGAAACTTTGGACACATAGCCAAAGACTGTAGACTTGAAAATCCTCCAAAAGAATCTTTGAAGCCACAGAATGAATGTACATGAAAGAAGAAGAAGACTGATAATTGTGCTCTCGCTCTCAAGGCTCAAAACAACAAAGATGTGTGGTATGTTTATAGTGGTTGCTCAACGCATATGACTGGAGATAGAAATAAATTTGTATCTCTGAAAGAGAAGAAGGATGGAACCATGTCCTTTGGAAATGATGGATCTTCAAATGTTATAGGATCAGGTACTGTCACTCTTGGAAGAAAATATGCTCTAGCCA
This sequence comes from Pinus albicaulis, assembly GCA_034641835.2. Lineage (NCBI taxonomy): Eukaryota > Viridiplantae > Streptophyta > Pinopsida > Pinales > Pinaceae > Pinus > Pinus albicaulis. The sequence continues at coordinate 1,296,465,707 of CM076577.1, forward strand.
AGAATGTTCTATTGGTTGAAAACATGAATCACAATCTGCTCAGTGTTGGACAAATGTGTGATCAAGGACACACAATACTATTCAACTCCACAAAATGTGAAATCAGGAAATGCGTGTATGGTGAAATTGTGGCTACAGCAAGTCGAGCTCCAAACGACATATATGTTTTGGATGAAGCAACTAAAGCATGTCTAATAGCTAAAGAGGATGATATAATAATTGGTAGCAATGATGATCGACTAAGTAAGAAGTTTGCTACAAAGGTGCAAAGTGATTTCGAGATGTCTTTACTTGGTGAGCTGACATACTTCTTCAGGCTTCAAATATCTCAGAAAGAGAAAGGAATATTTATATGTCAAGCCAAGTACATCAAGGAAATGCTCAAGAAATTTAAAATGGAAGATTGCAAACCCATCCTTACTCCAATGGTAACAAGTTGCAAATTGAGCATAGATGACTCATCTAAGGATGTGGATCAAAGGTTGTACAGATCTATGATTGGTAGTCTTCTATATGTAACAGCCTCCCAGCCAGATGTTATGCAAGCAGTTGGACAAGTAGCAAGATTCCAAGCAGCACCAAAAGAATCACATATTATTACCATCAAAATAATTCTTCGATATCTAAAAAGAACAATAGAATATGGCTTGTGGTATCCCAAGGGTAAAAATCTCATTCTTCATTCCTTTATAGATGCAGATTGGGCAGGAAGTGTTGATGATCGTGAGAGTACTCATGAAGCATTGGAATATCTTCGCTAGAAGCTTGGGATTCTCCCAAGTTCTCATTATATTTTCCTTATTCAGAATATAAAGGGGGAGTGGAAGTGTGTATAGGTCCACAGGATGGTTGTGTGTCAGGGGGAGTTACCCTTTGCCATTGATGTCAAAGGGGGAGAGAATGTTGTGGGAAGAGGTGTCATGATCGCACGGGGAGTACTTGTGTTTCCATCAATGCCAAAGGGGGAGATTGTTGATCTGCGGTTGTCATTGATGTCAACCCAAGCAGCACCAAGGGCTAACCCACTATTGCATGGGAACTTTGACCTACCAAATTAATATATTCTGGGTCAATAATTCTTTTTATGGTTTCAACTTGTTGAGATGTTTCCGTTGATATATGGCACGCCATGTAATTCTTCACGGTTTGAGAGATATTCATGTTTGAAGTTTGTACCCCCAGTTAGTGGGCTAAAACCCCATGGGGTTGTGGCATGAGTCATTGAAAATTCATAATTAATATTTTTTAAGCTTCTAAAATCCCTCCCACATTCACTTGTTGAAGCCCCTCTCAACCTAAGCATTTATATAAATTGTGATCCTCATTTCCTCCTTATGAAATGGATTTCGCCATCTGCAACAGGTCATTGTGGCATTTTCGCTCCAAAGTTTTTTCTAAGAAGGTTCAGAAGCTGAAATTTTTATGAGGTGAAGCTGAAATCCTGAGGAAGCGGCTGTGAAAATTTCAGATCAAGGTGCACAATATTTTCAGAGATATGATCTGTGGAAGTCAGTGTTTTTGCAGGCTCCTGAAATTCATCTCAAATAAGTGACCTTGGGAAAATCATCATAACTCTATCTCTGAGTATCGGATTGGAATTCCATAAAAAGTGGTAGATAACGCACAGTCTTTATTTTTTTCTCTATCAATTTCAAAGCTAAATGAAGAAACAGTGACACGTGGCATGCCATACAATTTTGCTTTTATGAAACAGTCCATAATTAGGGCATTGTGAGAGATTGGGTATAACTCTCTCTTGAAGAATCAAAATTGGATCAGATCTATGGCATTGGAAAGATGACTCATAGGAATACGATAGTACTAAAAATCAGATATTGGAGATCTAAAATAACAGAGATACACCAGATTCAATATCGAGCTCCTAGAAGGCAAAGAAAAAGCTAGATCATGTGTTGTCAAGGGCTGCAAAGGACCAGAATTTCTAGGGAAGCAAAGCAAAGCAAGGTGCAACAGAGGGTAGCATGACAAGAGCAGAAAACAAGGTACATAACAACAGCAAGAATTTCATCAGATGAAGTCTTCAAGTGGGCAACATTGCATACAATCATTGTAAAGGTATCATTATACTAAGTCATTGTAAATACATTATTATACAAATTGTACTAGCATCTATCTGCCAAGAGTTGAAGAGGAAATGTCGGGTGGTCTAGGATCATCATTAGGTGGTTTTGTAAAAGTTGGGGTTATGGTCTAGTGTATCTTCTTCTTCTACATCATTCTATATCAATGTAAAGTGGACCATTTTCCCTAGTACGGGAGTCCATTCTTCTTTTATTCTTCTATAGGGTGCTAGGGTGGTGCTAGGGTGAGTTGTAGCTCATTGGGTGTTGGGGCATCCGTTCAGTTGACTACTGAAGAATATCGGGCGTTGGAGCGTCCATCCAGTGGGAGCTGGAGAAGAATTCTTTCCTAGATTCTAGGAAGTTGGAGCTTTATTTTCAATTGGAGTTTAATATTAAAGAATTATTAGAAAAGCATTAGGTGGTTTTTGTCCTGAAGTGGGTTTCCACCTTAAAACCTTTATGCATTTGTGTTCCTCTTGTTTGTTGCTATCATTGTACAAAAACTGATAATAATTGAAGATTAACTAATGCTCTAATTGAAAGAAATATTGATTCACCCCCCCTCTTGGTATTTCCAACATCCAAGGCAAAGAAGGGGAAGGGGAAGATATTCCATTCCAAATCTAAGTCCAAAAATGGCAAGAAGAAGTACATGTCCAAGGTGAAGTGTTTTTACTGTCACGAGCATGGGCATTATGCTACTAACTATCCACAAAAGAAGAAGAGTAAGAAGGTTTGAGGATCTGTAGCTAGTGAGGCTTTGGCCTCACAATTTGAGCGTGAATTCTCATTGATCGCATGCATGGTGTCAAGTGCATTGGGATCTGTGTGGTATTTGGATAGTGGCACTTCCTTTCACATGATGGGAGACAAGGAAATTTTCAGTAGCTTGGAGGAGAAGGATCTCCATATGCATATTGATACCAGTGCTACCAGGATTGGTACCATTACCTTCCAGATTCAGTCATGTAAACCCTTTCAATTAAAATATGTAATGCATGTACCAGGTTTAAAGAAAAATTTAGTCTCAGCTACAATGTTGGAGGATAGAGGCTATGATGTTGTTTTTAGTGAAGGAAAAGCTTTCCTGTGACACAAAACAACAGGACAAGCCAAGAGGATAGGCATTTGAGTTAAGAATCTCTACAAGCTGGAGGTAGATGGCTTCACAACAATGATGGAAAAGGAAAACAAAGTGGTGAGCCATGGAGCCTTGAAAGTCATGCAGCAGATTTCTACTGGTCTTCCCAGGGGTACACTTGTGTAGTCAGACACATGAAATGGATGTACTATGGGAAAATATGTAAAGGCCACCTTTCATGAGAAGGAGAACCGAGCTTTGGGGGTCCTTGAGAGAGTTCACACAGACATGTGTGCACCATTCTCTATTGCTTCGATAGCAAAACATAAGTACTATGTGATATTTGTTGATGACTTTTCTCGTAAGTGCTGGATCTTCTTCATGCAAAAGAAAGATCATAAATTCTCTAAGTTTCTTGAGTTTAAGGTACTGGGAGAAAGAGTCAGGGAAGCAAGTGAAGGCTCTTAGGAGTGATAATAGTGGTGAATACATCTTTGATGAATTCAAGAAATTCTACAGCAAAGAAGCAATCTGAAGCAAACTGATAGCGCATCATAACCCACAATAGAATGGGGTCGCATAAAGAAAGAAGAGAATGATTGTGGGTGCAGCAAGAGCGATGTTGCATGATCAAGGCCCACCGATGCATCTGTGGGTGGAATCATGCAACACTGTGGTATTTGTGCAGAACCATTGTCCTCATAAGATACTTTGCATGAGTACACCTAAAGAGGCTTTCACTGGTAATAAACCTGATGTTTCACACTATAAGATTTTTGGCTCATCTGTTTATGTGCATGTGACCAAGGATGCCAGGAAGAAGCTGGAACCGACAGCTGAGATCGGGATTTTTTTGGGGTACACAAAAACGCCCCATAATTATCGAGTGTATTTTCTAAACATTAGAATGAATGTTGTGCGATGAGATATAAAATTTGATGAGGAGAAAGCCATGCAGTTGTCCCTTGAGAGGGAGTTGGACTTGCATGCAGAGGAGGAACTGATCCAGATTTATGCAAGAAAAAATTTCCTGGTTTGGGAAATGAGCTTACTGCATTGTTTTGCAGTAACCAAAGAGATAGTGGGAGCCGGTGGTACCTCTAGTATTCTGTACAATTTATTTCCCAAAGTAACAATAACAGCGCGAGGCAGGGACTCATACACAGCATGTCACTTCCACAAGTATGGTTGGCCTAATAATACATCAGAAACATCAATAGGAGCAATGTCACACAACACCTCATCCATGAAGGGCTTGATGTTATAGGGAAGGCGACACTGCTGGCTGACGCGGAGATCCCGTCTTTGGTGAAGCCACCCGATGGTGTATGGTTGTGGGTGCGTTGTGGTCGCAAGCCCAACCGCTTCACGACATTTGCTGAAATGAGGTTCTTTTGGCTCCCAACGTCGACAACGAACCGTAGCAGGGAAACCTTTAACCACATCTGGGAGTGGAAGAGACACTTTGCCTCCTCTGGATCTTTTGGTTCCTCCTTCTGGATCTTCGTAGTGGCAATAGTGGTGTTGGGCTCCGCATCAATAATCTTCTTCCCTTTGTCATCTGACAGCAACAAAACTGAAATTCGGCCCCTAAGGAGAGCTGGTCTACTATAGTCGTTCTGTCAGCATTTCCCTCAATTAACTTAGTTTACCTCCACGTGGTCTTCTTATTTTTTATTGGAATTTTATTTATCAATTTCGAAGAAATTGAAAAATAAATATATTCAGCAAATTTTGGAGAGTTTAAATATATTTCCGAGCCTTTATCCAACTAAACCACTTATAACGAACCTTTGGCTCCCTCCAAATTATAATAATAATCGACAATATTCACAAAGAAACACTTTAATATATTCCGACCCCCACATACGATCGGCGGAATTCAATTAAATACATACACCATACCTTAGGTTATCCCTCGTGCTATTTCCGATTTCAGCTACCGTTTGATGGGCTTCCCTCCAGATCGACGGCGTTCAACGATATCGCACTGCCTCCTTAGTCGAACGTTAATGCGTAATGGCACGCGAAAAGGCGGTTTTAGGGGTCCTGCCTTAGGCCACGTGTCAACTGTTCTATGGAATCGCTCCCAACTGGAAAATACCGCTCACCCCGCAAAAGTGGTGCGATATGGGCAGTCTAGTTTCGCTAACCCACTCACGGTTTTGGAACAGTGGTTGACCCCGGTTTAAGTCGGGTTACGCTATCCTCTATATTCACTAACTCAGGGTCTAATCTCGGGCAAGATTTCCAATTAATAGCAAAACAAATGTAATTCTCTTCCGGCGGGATTTTCGCTTCCACCAACAGAGTTCGACGACCACGATTTCTCACAGACCTCGTCTGTGGATGGGATTTATTTCACAGAGCTTGTTCAAACCATTCAAGAGAAACAGTAGACAGAGGGATGCAGAGACTGTACAACAGTTCAATTCAATAATTATACTCACATAGAGTTAAATTGCCTCCCAATTAAACAAATTCCCTCACAAATATCAATTCAAGACAATTTGATAATCAACGGGAACTGAAATATATTCAACCAGAAGAAATTGCTTAACACACAAATTTTATTGCAGAAATATCCTCCCCTCAATGAGATCCGGGGGTTACATATATACCTAAACATTTGTCTCTTCGGTTCCTCTGCAAGGACCGTTTAGTAAATCAAAAGCCTAATTACAATTATTCAAATAACTGAAACATGACAGATGGATCGAATCCAAACGTATTCGACTTCTATGGACTCTAACTAATCTAAATGAAATGGGAAGCTAAGGTATTGACACCTTTCTGTTACAATTCAAATTATTTCAAACCCTTCTAACCACAACATGTGGACAAAGCCTCCTACATTGTTGGCTAGTGTCTAATGCCCTTGCATCAGACTCCCAAGGGAAATTTTCTTCATGGACTCCTATCCATGAGCTCTTCCACTGATCTGCCTATCTTCTGCAACCTCCCTTCAGTCATCCAAGTGGCATATTCCTCTGGCTTGTCCTTCCATTTGATTAAGTATTGAAAGTACTCTTGTCCTCTGGTCTTCCTGAACACTCTTTTGTCCAATATCTTCTCTGGTTGCAATGGTTGTGCTGGAGGTAGCTTCTTTTCCCACTCAATCTGTTCCTTGTCTGCTGATCTTTCTTCTTCACCATCATCTTCATACTTGTACAAATCTGCAACATTAAAAATGGGAGATATTCCAACATTAGGAGGTAATTCAATCTCATAAGCATTTGCAGAAAACTTTCTAAGTATCTTGCATGGCCTAATCTTTTTGAACTTCAATTTGTTATACTGCTTCTTTGGGAATATCTCCTTTCTCAAGTGTGCCAAAACCAGATCTCCTACTTCAAAATGGACTTCTTTTCTGCTCAAGTCTGCTCTGCCTTTGTATTTGATGTTGCTACCTTGTAGTTGTTGTTTCACTTGTTCATGTATGGCCTGGATCTCTGAAGCAAATTCTTCACCATCTGCGCTCCTTAGCTCTGCCCTTCCCAGGTTTCTTAACTCTGATATTCCTCTGGGGTGCATTCCATAGACAATATGGAATGGGCTCTGCCTTGTGCTCATGTTTGGTGAGTCATTATATGCATATTCTGCCTGGGGAAAAATATGATCCCACTGCTTGGGATGCTCTCCTGCAAGACTTCTCAACAAATTTCCTAGACTCCTATTCACTACCTCAATTTGTCCATCAGTCTGAGGATGATAAGATGAGCTGAAACTCAGTTTGGTACCAAGTTTCTTCCACAGTGTCCTCCAAAAATGGCCCACAAATCTGGTGTCTCTGTCTGAAACAATACTCTTGGGCAACCCATGCAACCTAACCACTTCCTTGAAAAACAAGTTAGCAACATGGGTGGCATCACTAGTTTTATAGCATGGAATAAAATGTGCCATTTTGGAGAATCTGTCCACTACAACAAAGACTGCATCATTCCCTCTCTGAGTCTTGGGCAATCCTAGAACAAAATCCATACTCACCATGTCCCAAGGCTTGTCTGGAATAGGCAAGGGGGTGTACAATCCTGCATTCTGGCTTCTTCCTTTGGCATATTGACAGATTTTGCAATTCTTCACAAACTTGTCCACTTCTGTTCTCATCTTAGGCCAATAATAGAAGTGACTCAGCTACTCATAAGTTTTATCAGTACCAAAGTGTCCAGCAAGTCCACCACTATGCTTCTCCTTAATCAAGTTTTCTCTCATGGAACATTTTGGTACACACAGTTGGTTTCTTCTGAATAGTAAGTCCTCCTGCAAGAAATAATCCAGCCACTGGCTTCTATCTGTTAGAATAGGATTAAAACATGCCTCAAATGCTTCCTTAAAATGAGAATCTGTTTTATACAGTTCTTTGAGAAAATCAAATCCTACAACTTCAAAATTAGTTTCTTGAACAAGCATGTGCCTTCTACTCAAAGCATCAGCTACTTTATTTTCTTGGCCACTAATGTGTTTCAAAACAAAGTTGAAACCTTGGAGATATTCAACCTATTTGGCATGCTTATGATTCAACTTGGGCTACTGTACAATGTACTGCAAAGCATGATTATCAGAGTATAATACAAATTCTTTGGACATCAAATAATGTCTCCACTTTTTCAATGTCTGAACAATTGCATAGAATTCCTTCTCATAAGAGGAATACTTTCTTCTGGTGTTATTTAGCTTCTCATTGAAATAGGATATAGGCCTATCATCCTGACTCAACACAGCTCCAATGGCTTCCCCACTGGCATCACACTTCACTTGAAATGGTTTAGTAAAATCAGGCATAATCAAAACAGGCTTCTCAGTTATCTTTCGCTTCAAAATTTTAAAGTTTCTTTCCGCTTCAGCATTCCATTTAAATGGTTGTTTTCTCTTCTTTATTGTCTCAATGATGGGTGCATTAATCTAACTGAATTTTCTTATAAACTTTCTGTAAAAACTGGCAAGCCCATGGAAACTTCTTACCTCAAAAACATTTCTGGGTGAAGGCCACTCCACAATTGCCTTAACCTTTTCTGGGTCCATCTTCAATCCTTCTGCAGAAACAATGAAGCCCAAATACACCAACTCTTCCTTCATGAATGAGCATTTCTTTAAGTTTATCAGTAGTTTCTCTTGGTGCAGCTTATTCAGGACATAATTAAGATGCCTCAAATGTTCTTCTTTAGTTTTTCTGAAAACTAATATATCATCCAGATACACTATCACAAATTTACCAATGAATTCTTTCAATACTTCATTCATAAGTCTCATGAAAGTGCTAGGTGAATTTGACAACCCAAAAGGCATTACCATCCATTCATACAGTCCTTCATTTGTTTTAAAGGCAGTTTTCCACTCATCACCCTCTCTTATTCTAATATGATGATATCCACTTTTTAAATCTATCTTTGAAAAATATTTAGCACCACTCAAACAATCCATTAAATCCTCAACTCTGGGAAAAGGGAATCTGTACCTAATTGTTATCTTATTGATTGCTCTGGAATCAGTACACATCCTCCAGCCTCCATATTTCTTTGGGCTCAACACTGTTGGTACTGCACATGGACTCAAACTTTCTCTGATCAGTCCCTTGTCCACCAATTTTTGTACTTGTCTCCTGATTTCCTCATTTTCTGTGGGAGTCATTCTATAGGCTGCCTTATTTGGCAAATTTGAACCAGGGATAAAATCTATCTGATGGCTGATCTTCCTCATAGGTGGAAGCTCATCAGGTAAATCATCCATAATAATGTCACAATAATTGTCTAACATCTCTTGGATTTCTATTAGAAAATCAGAAATCTTTGTAGAAGTAAGAACTACCTTAGGTTTGCAAAATAAAGAAAAACTTACCTCTTCTTCTTCTATCTGCTGCAGATATTCCTTCCCGCTCAGCAACAAGGTCTTTGGATCAATCACTCTACTGGATGGCTCTCCTTCTTCCATGGGTATCAATGTATGATGTACCCCATCCTTGAAGAACTTGTAAGTGTTCTTCTTGCCATCATGCACCACTGCTCTGTCAAACTGCCAAGGTCTACCCAGCAGTATGTGACACACATCCATGGGCATTACATCACACAGGACCTTATCTTTGTATTTGCTCATTTGCAGCTCTATCTCACACTATTCTTTTACAATCAGCTGGTGCCCTTTATGTAGCCAGGACACCTTGTAGGGAGTTGGATGCTCCCTTGTCTTCAGCTTCAAATTTTCTATTACCTCAGTGGAAACCAGATTGTTTGTGCTGCCACTATCAATGACTAGCTGGCAGCATTTTCCCTGGACTTTGCATATGCTCCTAAACAAAGTCTTCCTTTGTGTAGGCTCAGTGACCTCTTTGGTTTGTTTCAACGGGACCTTATTAACCACCAAGGACTCTCCCCTCTCTGGTAGAATTTCTTCTTCAATTTCTGCCTCTTCCTTAGCCTGGGAAACAACAGCATTTCTTGGACCAGCACTCACATTCTCTGGGCACTCATAGTGCTTGTGTCCCACTTGCTGACATCTATAGCACCTCAATTCTCTACCTATGCCTCTGTCTCTGCCTCCTCTTCCTCTATAAGAACCCCTTCTGCCTCTTGCATCACCCTCTGTAGATGCATTCTAAGGTGAGCTATTGTTAGCTCCATCCCTGGGTGTAGTAGGCTTTCCTCTACCACCCTGACTTCCCTTTCCAAGGAAAGTACCTCTCTTTTTGGAAGGCTTCTTCCTCAGGAGTTTCTCCTCTACTTTCAAGGCCAGCTGCTAGGCCTCTTCAACTGTCTTAGGAGACAGAAGACCAATCTCATCTTGGATCTCCAGCTTGAGACCATTCATATATCTGGCAGTCTTCTCTGGTGTGTCTTGAAATTGCCCAGGTCTTATGCTTACTCTATAGAATTCTTCTGTGTATTCTTTTACTGTCATCAACCTCTGTCTCAGGTTCTGCATTTGCCTAAACAATGTCAGCTGATAATCACTAGGAAATAATTTACCTTTTAACTTAGCCATCATTCTGGTCCAGCTCTTGATAGGCTGCTTGCCAACTCTCCTTATTTCTGCCTGCACTCCATCCCACCAGAGTGCAGCATGCCCCTTCAGCTTTGTTACTGCAAACTTGACCTTCTTATCTTCGCTCATTTCTTCATAGTCAAAGCACTTTTTCATTTCATTAATCCAGTCCACCAGCTCTTCTGGATTCAGTCCTCCTGCAAAACTTGATACTTCAATCTTGGGCTTAACTGTAGACCCCAGAACAATTCTGAGGAGCCTCATGTCAGGAGGAATCTTAGCAAATTCTCCAGCTTCTTCTGTTTCATGTTCACTGATGTCTTCAGGATCTCTGGGTTGTCTTCGCTCCATGGAATCCATTCTAGCCTCGAACCTCTACAAAATCCCCAACACCTCTGCATTGGAAACAGGTCCGCCTCCTTCTGCCAGCACCTCTACCAACTCGGATTGCCATGTTACTTCTCTGCAAAAACAACTCCAAAAACGCTCTGATACCATAAAAGACAGCAACAAAACTGAAATTCGACCCCTAAGGAGAGTTGGTCTACTATAGTCGCTCTGTTAGCATTTACCTCAATTAACTTAGTTTACCTCCACGTGGTCTTCTTATTTTTTCTTGGAATTTTATTTATCAATTTTGAAGAAATTGACAAATAAATATATTCGGCAAATTTTGGAGAGTTTAATTATATTTCCGAGCCTTTATCCAACTAAACCACTTATAAAGAACCTTTGGCTCCCTCCAACTTATAATAATAATCGACAATCTTCACAAAGAAACACTTTAATATATTCCGACCCCCACATACGATCGGTGGAATTCACTTCAATACATACACCATACCTTAGGTTATCCCTCGTGCTATTTCCAATTTCAGCTATCGTTCGATGGGCTTCCCTACATATCGACGACGTTCAATGATATCGCACTGCCTCCTTAGTCGAACGTTAATGCGCGATGGCACGCGAAAAGGCGGTTTTAGGGGTCTCGCCTTAGGCCACGTGTCAACTTTTCTATGGAATCGCTCCCAACTGGAAAATACCGCTCACCCCACAAAAGTGGTGCGATATGGGCAGTCTGGTTTCGCTAACCCACTCACGGTTTTGGAACTGTGGTTGACCCCAGTTTAAGTCGGGTTACGCTATCCTCTGTATTCACTAACTCAGGTTCTAATCTCGGGAAATATTTCCAATTAACAACAAAACAAATGTAATTCTCTTCCGGCGGGATTTTCGCTTCCACCAACAGAGTTCGACGACCATGATTTCTCACAGACCTTGTGTGTGGATGGGATTTATTTCACAAATATTGTTCGAACCATTCAAGAGAAACAGTAGACAGAGGGATGCGAAGACTGTACAACAGTTCAATTCAATAATTATACTCGCATAGAGTTCAATCACCTCCCAATTAAACAAATTTCCTCACAAATATCAATTCAAGACAGTTTGATAATCAACGGGAACTGAAATTTATTCAACCGGAAGCAATTGCTTAACACACAAATTTTATTGTAGAAATCTCCTCCCCTTAATGAGATCTGGGGGTTACATATATACATAAACATTTGTCTCTTCGATTCCTCTGCAAGGACCGTTTAGTAAATCAAAAGCCTAATTACAATTATTCAAATAACTAAAACATGACAGATGGATCGAATCCAAACCTATTCAACTTCTATGGACTCTAACTAATCTAAATGAAATAGGCAGCTAAGGTATTGACACCTTGCTGTTACAATTCAAATGATTTCAAACCCTTATTGCCACAACATGTGGATAAAACCTCCTACATTGTTGGCTAGTGTCTAATGCCCCTACATCATCATCCCCCTTGTCAGGTTCTGATTCAGAGACGGAGCATGCATCTGATTCAGAAGCCCTCATCTCGGCCACCAACAACTGCTTGGCCCGACACTCACTTGTGTTGTGAGTAGAGCTCTTATGGAACTCACACCACTTTCTCGTGTCCTTCTTTGGCTTCGTGGTGTTGTTCTTTGCTTGTGTCTTTGGTAGGTTGTCTTGGGCCGCCATGCCTTGGCTTTGCCCTTTGTTCTGCGGTTTGGGGGCACCTTTCCCTTGCTTTTGATTCACAGATCCAAAGTCTCGCTTCTTCTTTTTGAATTTCTGCTCAATCTTGACAGCATACCGGTATGTCGTACCAAGCAAGGAGATGTCGAGGAACTCCATTTACTCCTGAATGTATCTGTGTAGACAACTGCAATACTTTAGCACCAAATGTTTCTCTAAATCTTTGATACCCAACTTTGTGCGCAGGGTATGGAACAAATTCGTTAGCTCATGCACATATTAATCCCTTTGTTGCCACAATGTGGTCCATTGTATGTACTTGTCCTCATAGCTACCCACGAGATAGTATTGTTTCTTGATGGCATCTCAGAAAGAATTCCAAGTGGGTACGGCTGAGAACAGAGAGGGTTATGTCTCATCCTTTTTCTCACAGTAGGTTTCCCACCAGTCCTTGACATGGGGGGTAGCTTTGAGGAGTGCAAAAATAATCTTCTCCCAGTCGGAAAAGTCATGAACCAAGAAATATCCTTCTAATATATTCAACCATCTATCTACAACATCTTCATCTATTTTACCCTCAAATAAGGGAATGTCAAAGTTTACTTATACCTTAAAGGGAGTCGCACCTCCAGAGTGGCTGCTAGACGCAGATGCGCCGTCGGTGGGCAGTCGTTGAAGGATCTGGGAAAAGTTACCCATCATCGCGTTCCTTTGTTTTTCGAGGGCCTCCTCGAGCAATATTTTGATAGGATCCCCTACTCCCTCATCTTTCTTTCGACCCCCATGGGCGTCCGTCGGGGTTTGCAAGGCTGATCTTGCAAAGGTTCCACCAGATTGAGCCCTAACTCCTTATACCCCGACCTCGTTGGGGACATGCAAAGAAGGATCGAGAAAAAGCATACCGCTCTGATACCACTGATTCGGATTTATGCAGGAATGCAACAGAATATAGAAATAACCATAAACATATAAATACAACGGAGCTTCATTTCATTAATATCAAATCACAGAAATATTCTTACAAACATGATAGAAATAAAATAGCTAGGGTGCTGGTAGCGAATCTTTGAGAAGAGATGTGGCGGCTACAGACCTCTGAACTGTGTTACAATGAGGCTTGAGGGCCTATTTATTATGGAGAAATAATGGAGAACTCTAAACGTCCAAAACCTAACCCTAGGAGATGAAGCGCCAAAACTATGGGTCCCATTTGGGTAAATTGGTGTTTCAACTTCCTGGGGACGTAACTTTGGCATACTATCTCCGTTTGGGGCCTCAAAATGGCTCCGAAATTTCAGGACCCGAAAAACTTCTAAAAATAGTAATTTGTGAAAAAAAAACTGAAAAAGACAATGGTGGGGCCCCAAGTGGAATAGGCGAGTGGCCACCAATATCCACCTGGATCAGGAACTATTGGTTCCCAAGGATGAGCACCACATGAGGATGTTCATGGAGTGGAGGAAAACACTCATGCAGATCCATCCATCATAAATGGCAGAAGGTGCACCACGAAAGTTGATAAATTGAGACTTGAAGTTGTAGAGAATGTAGGAGCCCCTACTTCACAGTGTATACAGAGACAGTCTCCTGAAAGGCTTACTCGATACATGGCTCTTATGAAGAAAGTGTATTGTGAATGAACCATCTTCCTTTCAGGAAGTAATGCAACAACTAAATTGGGTTGATGCAATGGTGGAGGAGTATGACTCCATTGTCAAGAACAATGCAAGGGATATTTTCCCAAGACCAGTCAACAAAGCAGTGGTTGGATCGAGATGGATATATAAATTAAAGCAAGCTGATGATGGGAGTGTGGAGAAATACAAGGCTAGATTTGTTGCCCGGGGATTCTCACAGATCGAGGGGATCGATTATGATGAGACTTTTTGCACCTGTTGCAAGGTACTCTTCCATTAGATCCATACTTTCACTCTCAGCGCAAATGGGCTGATGCATTCATCAGATGGATGTGAAAATTTTGTTTCTCAATGGGATCATTGAGGAAGAGGTGTACATAGAGCAACCTGAATGTTTCGAGATCTTCAACAGTGAGTCGCATGTGTGTCCACTCAAGAGAGCACTGTATGGGTTGAAGCAAGCACCTCATGCTTGGTACACTTTGATAGACATCTATTTCATCGGACTGGGCCTCACCAAAAGTGAAGTAGATGAAAACCTGTACCAGATTGTGGTTGAGGGTAAGCTATTGATTATTTTTCTTTATGTTGATGATCTAATTTTGACTGGTGATGAGTAGTTGATACACTCATGCAAGGAAGTTATAAATGAAGGACATGGGACTCCTTCATTATTTCCTTGGATTGGAAATATGGTAGCGGGATGGTGAACTTTTTGTGTCTCAAGGAAAGTACGCAAAGGAGATACTGGGTAAGTTTCACATGGAGAGCTAAAAACCCATGGATACTCCTCTTCCAATAAATTGGAGGAAAGAGGATGCTACTTCTGGAAAGTTATTGGATGCTACTGTCTACAGGCAGTTAGTTGGTTCACTGATGTATGTAGTAAACACCACACTAGACATTTGCTACGCAGTTAACCAGTTGAGCCAAGCTATGGTTAAGCCTACCAAGCTCTTTTGGAAGGCAGGGAAGCATCTCTTGAGATACCTGGGGGGCACATCAGAGTATGTTCTATGGTATACACGAAAAGAGGGAGTGAAGCTTCAAGGCTTCATGAATGCATATTGGGAGGGCAGTCCATCAGACAAAAAGAGCACATCAGGAGGGATCTTCAGCATAAGATCGACAACATTTTCCTGGTACAGCAGGAAACAATGATATGTGGCACTCAATTCAGCGGAAGCAGAGTATATGGTAGCAAGTCAAGCTACATGTGAGGCTATTTGGATGAGAAATATCTTGGTTGGTTTGTTTGGTTCTCAAATGGATCCGATAGTGATACATTGTGATAATCAGAGTTGCATTAAAATCTCTATTAATCATGTGTTTCATTATAGGTCCAAGCACATAGATATCTAGTACCATCATCTCAGAGATTGAGTGCAGAGAAGAATAATTTTTCTCAGTACCTTCCCATGGAAGATCAAGATGCAGATATTCTGACGAAGGCTCTCACCTGGAGAAAATTCGAATACCATAGAGGTAGGATCGGGGTGAAGGATAATCTCTTTCTTATTGAGAGGGAGTGTTAAAATTCAACAAGAAAATTTCAACACCCACACCTAGTGCATTAAGCACCTACACTAGGGTGGGGCCCACAGGGATAAATTTGGTGCATGTCTATTTTAGTTATCCCTTAATTAATATGGACAATAAAATTTAATCTAGTCTCAAAATAACTTGTAATAGTTAACCGTGAGTGTGATAAACTCAGTTAGCTCATGAATTTTGAGTTAGAGGTAGTTAGTGAGGCATGCAAATTAATTCTAGTTGTAACAGAGTTCGAAGTGCAATGGTGCATTAGTTAATGCAAGTTGTAATCAGTTTAACTCAGTTTGTTGAGATTGCAACAAGATGATGAGCTTAGTGAAAAGAGTCACCTTCACTAAGTGGGCTCGCAGGCTATTTTTGGCGCAAGTCTATTTTTAGACTTTGTCTATTTTTAGACATGTCGATCATATTCTGAGTTGCAGGATGCTATTTGTGGATGGTTGAACAAGTTGGAAAAATATATGGACTTCTATTTTTAGACATATTCGGCGGAATCTATTTTTAGATTTCCAGTCTAAAAATAGATATGTTGAATATTATTAGCTCTTAATAATATTTGGACTATAAACATTATCTTATTCTCTTGGAGCACTCCAGTTAAGTGCACAGATGTGGCACATGAGCTGACAGAAGGAATTACACTATTCTTAAGGGTTAAGTGGAGCTATTGCATGGATACTTCAATTAGAACTCATATGAGAGAGTTTGGTGGAGTTGATTGAGGAAGTTAATGATTTAACTCAGTTGAGCTAGTTGTATCTAGTCTAACTGATTGATACACTAGTGAGAGTGGTGTGAATTAATTAGTTAATTAGTTCACTAAATAATAACTCATTAATCAACTGAAGAATACATCAGTTAACTATAGTGCATGGCAGTTTCAGTGGAGACCAGTGGAGAGATAGGTGAAAGGGCAAGATAGACTATCAGTTGTGACTATAGTGATGCATTGATTGCATCCAACACTCAGTGGAGATGCTAATGAGGATTGCGCAGTTGCATACTGTGAATTCGAAGTTCGTCTGTGAGTCAATATTCAAAGTAGATTGCTATAGAGTGCGCACAGTAAGTAGGATCGTTACGTTCTACAGACGGATCTGATTGTGTGTAGCAATTGGAGATTGTATCGAGAGCTTGTGAGGAGCTTCTGTACAATGTTTGTTACATGATCTCTATGATACATAATATAACATAGTTGGTTTTCTACCTTCTAAGCTTCCCCATAAAATACTCGTGTTCATATGTGTGATTGTTTGCGGTTTTAATGCGCATGTGATTGTTTTTTTTGCATCATCAATGATCAATGGTAGAAGAGATTATGTATTGTGCATGAAGTTAAAATAGTGTGTGATCGTGGGAGAATTCATATAAATACATCGCTTATCAAATTTATAATAGCCGCTAAGTGAGTTAAACCTGCCTAAAGCGCTTGTAACTGCTTGATACACTAGTGAGAGATCAAGTGAATTAAATATTAATTAATTAACAATCAATGATCTCACATGCAACTGAGGATTTATTATTATTTTCATGCATGTTAGATCTAGTGGAGACCCATTTGATATCTAGGTGAAAGGGAAGTTGAATATCCATTGTAGGATTATTGGATTGCACCCATGCAACCAAACAACCATTGGAGTGCCCATGATATTTTCACAATCAAGGAAGGCCAAAATTCCTATTCTTTAGGGATTGCATTCATCAAGGATTGCACAAGCAAGGAAGACTGTCTAGAGGTAGTAAAGTGGCTAAGTATTGTTCAGTTTTATGCATGACAATGTGAGACAATTAGCTGAGTACATGAGGGCTCTTGTGAGAAGAGTTGCATGTAATTGTTTCATGATTCCATGTTGAATATATAATAGAAGATAGTGGGGTTTTAAGCAACAAACTTTCCCCAGTAAACTATCTGTGTTGTGGCTTGATTGATTCTTCTTTGCTTCATGTGATTGGCGATTGTGTTTTTAATTTCGCAAAATATTTGTAGAAAAAATTCATTATTTAACTTTAGTACATTGATATATCGGATTGAATCCATGATATACATGATTTTTGTATCTATAATTCGAAGGAAAACAACATGGCATAAAGGTGGACCAAATTAGAAATACTGATGAATCACTTTTTGGTAGATGTCATGACTCATGGATGAAAGTGATGGATGATTTGTTCCCTATGAAGCTAAAGTTTAGGATTCCTCAATATTGAAATCCATGACATCGAGGGGAGGAATCTATCATGAGCAGCTGGGTGTCTCACCATTGTTGCTAAACGTCTAGAGTTAATAGGGATCTTGGTGGTAAGTTTATTACTTGGAAGAAATTGGGTAATTCCTAAGAATGAGCTTAGGTACATTCCTTGTACAGGAATGAGTACATTTCTTTGTGGAATTGGTCTTCCCTTCCTGAGAGGGAGAGATAGACATATCATTATGGTCTTCAACTGGGAAGATAGAATGGAGGATTAGGTAATCATATGGCATCCGATACTCTTTGAGAATGAGATAGGGAATTCAAGATAAGAGTAGTCATGGACCAATATTCTTTGAGGGCTAGATACCCAAGAGAATAATAGTCCAAGAAGGTCATACTTTGGGAACAATCTGGTGGAGTATGTACCTTGGAGAGACAATGACGATGGTGTCTATAAGTCAAGGCCTTGCACTAGGACAATGCTAGTTGATATGATGCTATACAGATGCGATTACCAATACGATTCTTCTTATGAGATTATTTACATTGAAAGTAACCATGTACCATTATGAATACCTCCCTAGTTAAGAGGGGTTGTTGAAAAGTGTAACTAGGGTCGATCTTCATTTTGACTATGTAATTATGTATTTATATAATGAAGAAGACAAAGATAATAGAATGTATTTTTTGAGCTTGCTTCATGGGTTTCATGAGCAAGGATTTTATTATAGGTCAAAGACTTATTATTGATGTCCTTCAGGATTTTTCATATTTTCATAAATGTATTAATTAAGAGTCATGTATATGAAGTGTCAAAGTCAGTGACGTATGCCTCAAAGACCTTGTCAAATCAGCTTGAAGGAATGGCTCAAGAATGGTGATAATACTACTGCTCATATCAACATAATACTCGATGTAAATATTCTTCAAGTCGGCTTGAAAATACTGATATATATTCCCTTAGAAAGTCGGCCCATGAACCGTCACATCTATCCATTTTCAGGTTGGCTTATTACAGGGCCTGACCACTATAAATATTCCACTGGACTGTGCAGAAAACACACAGAGAGAAGTCTGCATATCTTTGTAATTCTGGGGCTTAATTACAGTCACGTCAATTTGGATACCTCTGCAATTTTTGAGTTTAATTACAGGAAGAAAAATTCATATCATCTAAATTTTTCAGTCATATATTACAGTGTAAAGTTTTTTGTTCAATGTGGAATACACAACAAGAAAGAGGGATAGACATCGTATAAAGAAGGGACTATATTACAGCAAGGATAAGAACTACAATTAATGCATAAAGGCTTCACTACAGTTTGGATCTGAATTATTATCTCAACAATCAAAGAAAGAAGGGCTCTCCACAGTGCAAAGAAAGGTAAGTCTATCCAACAAAGGAGTACAGTGCAAGAAGAGGTATATTCATAGTGAAACAACATATAAGGATGTGATTTGTAAAGGAAATAAGTATTTCATAGTTAGGAACCAATTTTCCTAGCATTGGTGCAGTATAGTGTAGAAAGAAGGAAGAATATAGTTAGTGACCGAGCTCTCTAGTGCATGTGCAGAAACGTGCAAGACGGTGCAGAAAATAAGGATCAACTTAAGGAGTTAAGGAAGAAGCAGTGAGAAGGTCTTGGAGGCATACGAGGGTCAAGGTTCTGTGTCATGGTCATGGTACTTGTCAACTGAAAGTCTATAAGAAGAATTTCTTGTGGGTTTTCCTCTCCAAGAGGTAGAGGTTTTGGCCCTGGCTCGAAGAGCCTAAATTTGTGTCTCTTGTGTTTTGGTAATTGACTTGATGAAATACATAATAAGATAATAATATAAGATATAAGTAACAAAAGTAATCTCACAAGTAATTATCAAATATAGAATTTGAATTAAACCTAGCCATACCTAATTCTCAACACAAGGAAGAGTTGATCCATGTACAGATGGAATTTCTAGGTTTGAAGACATCTTGACAGTAAAAAGAGGCTAAAGAGAAAATGAGCCTTACAACAGTAAGTGAGTTTATTTCAGGGAAGTGAAGGGTTGATATACTCTTCAGAAAGAAAAAGTGCATTGGTTGTATAGGAATTGGTTTAACAAGTAGTGGAAGATGAGATCTTTTTATAGATCTTATAAAATTGTGTAATATCCCCAAATGGTGTAAGCAGCAATATAGCACACAATAATGGAAAATAGCAGCAATATAAATAGATTAAGACATGAGACAACCATGGATCCATTCCATTATGATTATAATAACAAAAATAGGTGAAAAAAATTGAGGAAAATATCACTCAAGTTGGGCAAACAAGCCTCCCATGAAAGCATACACCTAGATCTAAAATGTTGCTAATACAATAAAAGCTGGAATATCAAAACTTTGTTTTCTATAAGTGGATAGCTACAACTAAGAATGGAAATACATGTATATTCTACTGAAATTCTCCAATAGTGCAAGGAAAATAGATCCAAGCCCCAAAACAAATTTCTAGGACAACCTAGAAAAGGTTTCCGGAAATACACACTATACAAAATATAGCAGATTTGTCCCTAGGGCTAAATAATATCTGCAACTGAATCAATGATAGGAGGTGGCTGATCTATAATATGCAATGGTTGATTCTCCTCCAATCGATCTCCTAAATGAAGGGCTTATCCCCTCAAAGGAAATACAACTCCTCCAACTAGGGCAATAAACCCCTTGCTGCAGCTGCTCTCTAAAATAACGTAGATCCAGACTGATACTGCACTGTAGGGGATAAAAATATGATGGCCTAATGCCAAATGTGTAAAATAAGCTCTAGGGCCTTCTTAACTAGCCTCCAAAGAGAAATGAAACTCCTTCCAATGAGATCTAGCTCAGAAATCTCCCAAATCAACTCCACAACTTCTGCCCTGCAACACAAACACAAATCCTCTACATTGTACATTGAGACTGAAGCCTTGGCCAAATTCCTGATAGTGGAATGTAGTATGAAACTCCTCCAAGAGCTTCTCAATGGAAGAGGTGGGATTCCCGATCAAGAACACCCAGTGCTAAACAAAACTTGCAATCTTAGCTAAACATCTAAAGAGAGCAACAAGTCTAAGCATACCATAAATCAAATAATAATCTAAAACATGAATAATATGGCTATCATCCTCTTCCTTATATAAGAAATGAGCTTTCTAACCCTAAGCCCCATTCATTTATGACACTACTTCCATGCAAGGTGTCTCCATCTAAAACTGTGTTGTCTCTCCATAAATGTCCACTCCTTTATGACAACGTTGTTGATTTGGTCAAAGTTGACCCAGTCCACATGTTTTAGCCCCTTTTCACACCTTAGGGTGCTTTATTAAGCTGAAAAGATGATCCACTTTCACATGAGAAGTGGTTTTAAAGATTTTTATGGGTATCCCTACCCACTTATTCATCTATCTAAGTGACAAAACATAACTTTAATATTCCAATAAATTTTGAAATATTACAGTCCTCCCCTCCAAAATGTTGCTTGTCCTCAAGCAACTGCAAGGATACTGCAAAACCTCCAATGGATATGTCTCCTCCCAAGTGTACAAGTTAGCCTTTGGTAGATAAATCAAATAACTTTCATCATGAAGAAGTGGGATGTATATGGAAAAAGTTATATGTTGTCCATTGGTCTCCTCAAGGCATGAGAGATGATAAATGTTGGGTGCCTCAACCTCAATGAGAAACTCCAATATCCATGCTATCATCCAAACAAAGTGAGCCATCCTTGTTAGCTCATAGAAAAACTCACCAATCCCCTGCTTCTACAATGTATAGGGGATGCATGGCTGAAAATGAGAGATAAATTTGTTCAACTCACGTTGTCTCTCTCTCCATTTATGATAGATATGGAACTGCTAATCTTGGGTTGTAATAATGTGGTCATTAAGAAGCCAAAATTCACTTGGACTCTCATGATCCCACTCTTTGGTTCCAAGAATCACTCTTGCCCAATCCATCCTACATATAGTGAATAGAGTGTCATCACCATATGGGATCCAAAATAAAAATGGACTATGTGTCATATAGCATGTTGGATGGTGATAATAGTCCCTCAAGCGAGACCAGTGTTGTTCTTCCTCTTGCTGTCTCAAAATATGATATGATAAGTGGCCATCCAACCACTTTCTTGCTGCCATAAGCTTCTCAAAAGCTTGAAAATAGTAGAGGACATTAGTTGTTGGCTGAATATGATCCAAGCAAAACATATCTTGCCCAAAGTCCTCTATAAAGTGGTCATCCCCATCACCCAAAAGGACCATGAAATCCACAAAGAGGCTTTCTCTCTTGTGGAGCAATGTGCTGCAAATGTATGGTAAAAGAATGTACATACATTGTTAGTTGATCAATAAGCATCAAAACACAATATTTACCATATATTGTAGAAAATTTGGTGAAGAGGTCCTTAGGTGAACCTTCCCATATCTTCATCAAAAGGGGAAGTGACTGAAACAACCTTGCAAGGTGGTTGCTTTCCTCCTCATACATCAAACAGGCTACATATCTCTTGATATGTTGGTGCACATCTTCTTTGAGATCCTCCTAATATAATCCCTCCATGATGGTGTGATAGGACTCAATGGAATCCTCATGCTTTGAAAAGAGTGCCTCATATGTTGCATGTAGAATCCCCTCCTTGAGCTTGGAGTCTCTAGTCACGTAGATCTGATCATGGAAATAAATGACTCCATCAACCACTCTATACCTCCTGTCTACCACTTGCCCATAAAGAACCTTACATGTGAAGAGGTTCTTGGAATACTCCACCAAAAGTTGGGACTCCCAATATGGATCTAGGCTTCCCAACAATGAAAGCCCTGTAGAAATATGAAATGTAGTTGTCCCATCATAACTCTCCTCTTTGAGAAGCTCAATGCCAAAGTCACATGTTGGAGTATTGTTACCCCACTTTTGTTGCCTCTCTTGCAGTTGATCTTGCCCAAGGCAAGATTGAAGTTCATGTAAGTCAACCTCCTCTTGGAAGGTATTTCCCACCCAAAACTTCCATAGTGTGGCCCATGCTTGCAAGGATGTCAATAACCTCTTGTCATGTTTAGAAATCTTCCTCACATGTGGAAGTATCACTTGTTTCTCCAAGGATATGGAATAGTACCTTGACACCATGCTTGGATCATCACAGATTCCTGAATCGTCATATTTCAGCGCAAATAGCTGAGTAGGAGATGGCAATGTCCATATCAAAAAATTTCTCATCCTTCCTTTGAACCCATCAAATGTTCTCTGCGTTGTGCTAACTCCTCGCAATGCCCCTCTCTTAGCCAAATATATCAATGATGCACCATGTTGAGAGAACTCTTTGATCATTTTCCAATCAGGGGGTATCCCTGGTGGAATGCCTTTATGTAATTAAACATCAAGGCCTAGAGAAGGTTGTATATGTGAGTGGACTGATTTATCCCCGCCCTCACTATGTAAATCATCCTCCTGCTTCTGTGCATATACCTCCTGAAAAGAATGGGTGTGTATGTTCCTAATCACTTGATTTTGGCCATCCTTCTCATGTTCTCCTACCTCCTGCAAGATCTCATAGTGTAAGGCATCCTTCTCCAATGTAATCAATTGATGCACACCCATCATCTCATTAGTGTCAAAAGTCTTGATCACAATGGAATGGTCTCACATGGTGTATGTCCCAAAAACTGTGGTCAAAGTTGGAACATACTTCCTCCATTTTTTTGTTGCATTTCCTATCAACATAAACAAATGCTACTCCTGAACTTCATGTATGATATCCTTTGGAACTTCTTTCAAAGATGCAAGAGCTCCTCTAGCTAAAGCAATTGCTTCATCTCCATCTCCAAATAGTGGTGGATCTCTTCCTTCTATTGCAGCGCTAGAGGATCTTTCCATCTCTTCCTCTCCCTTCTCCTCATCATTGGAGAATACCTCGTCATTAAGAGGTCCTTTGGCTTGATCTCCTCTTGAAGGAGGAATCCTCATGTCTTCTTCTTGAGAAGAAAGTTCTTGATGAAGTGGGGCCTTTGCCCCTGGAAAAGCATGTTGTAGATCTTTAACCCCCTCAAAAATGTTCTGAAATGGAGTTGGTTTCATGGATCCTTCCAACTTATGCTATATTTTTGGTTTCTTGGGTTTGGCTAGCTCACCCAAAGAAGTTTTACAATGTTCTTGATCAAATATCTTCACTAACCTCCTAGTGAACTTTTCATAAGTAGATATATTTTCATTATTCAATGAAAATGATTCAAATAACCACCACGCATAAGCCTTACCTTCCAGATGCAGCGCTGCTACTCTAATGGCCTCCTCTTCTGAAACTTGATGCAACTAAAAATATGCCATCTAGTTCCTTGACCCAAGCCTTGGTTGTGCTCTTGGGTGACCCATCGAAAGTAGGTAGAAGGAATCTACCCAAAGTGTGCTACATACACCCTCTTCTTCTATTGTAGTTACGGGGTATTCCATCTTATTTTATTTTTAAAAACCCTTGGAAGTTTATATGCTCCTTGAATCTCTTGGACTGAGATTGATATTCTTGGAGATAGCCACTAAGAGTCTCCTCCTTTGGTGTTTCTCCTTCCTCTTCTCCTTTTGCCAAGAATGTAGGTATGGTACCACCTTGTAGATCTGATGGTGTAGCTGAATTCTCACACCCATAATGAGATGATCTGGAGCTTCCTTCATGTACAAGCCCTCTTGGAGAATCTCTATATCTCTCCATTCTCATTTCCTTGATGTCTCTTTTGATGCCCTGCAAAGTTTGGAGAAGAAGTTCTAAAAACTTCTTTCCCTCCATTACTCCAAATAATGGAGACTTGCCTGTGTCTCTTTTGTAAGTCTTCTCTTTTCTGTGAGAAGCTTCTTTTTCTTCTGATAACATTGATGCAATGTCTTCATAGTCTGAGCCAAGATTATGCTCTGATACCACTGTAATATTACCAAATGGGGAAAGAAGAAATATAGCACACAATAATGGAAAATAGCAGCAATATAAATAAATTAAGACATGAGACAACCATGGATCCATTCCATTATGATTATAACAGAAAAAATAGATGCAAAAACTTGAGGAAAAGATCACTCAAGTTGGGCAAAGAAGCCTCCCAAGAAAGCATGCACCTAGATCTGAAATGTTTCTAATACAATAAAAGCTGGAATATCAAAACTGCGTTGTCTATAAGGGGATAGCTACATATGAGAATGGAAATAAATGTATATGCTACTGCAATGATCCAATAGTGCAAGGAATATAGATCCAAGCCCCAAAACAAATTTCCAGGACAACCCAGAAAAGGTTTCCGGAAATACACACTATACAAAATATAGCAGATTTGGCCCTAGGGCTGAATAATCTTTGCAACTAAATCACTGATAGGAGCTGGCTGATCTAGAATATGCAATGGCTGATTCTCCTCCAATGGATCTCCTAAATTAAGGGTTGATCCCCTCAAAGGAAGCATAACTCCTCCAACTAGGGAAATAAACCCCTTGTTGCAGCTGCTCTCTAAAATAACACAGATCTAGACTGATACTGTGTTGTAGGGGATAAAAATATGATGGCCTGATGAAAAATGTGTCAAATAAGCTCCAGTGCCTTCTTAACTAGCCTCCAAATAGAAATGAAACTCCCTCTAATGAGATCTAGCTCAGAAATTTCCCAAATCAACTCCACAACTTATGCCTTGCAACACAAACACAAATCCTCAACAGGAAACTGCGCTATACATTAAGACTGAAGCCTTGGCCAAATTCCTGATAGTCGAATGTAGTGAAAAACTCCTCCAAGAGCTTCTCAATGGAAGAGGTGGGATTCCTGATCAGGAACACCCAGTGCTAAACAACACTTGCAATCTTAGCTAAACAACTGAAGAGAGCAACAAGTCTAAGCAGACCATATATCAAATAATAATCTAAAACATGAATAATATGGCTGCCATCCTCTTCCTTATATAAGAAATGATCTTTCTAACCCTAAGCCCCATTCATATATGACACTACTTCCATGCAAGGTGTCTCCATCTAAAACTGCTTTGTCTCTCCATAAATGTCCACTCCTTTATGACAACATTGTTGATTTGGTCAAAGTTGATCCATTCCACATGTTTTAGCCTCTGTTCACACCTTAGGGTGCTTTATTAAGCTGAAAAGATGATCCACTTTCACATGAGAAGTGGTTTTAAAGAGTTTTGTGGGTCTCCCTACCCACTTATTCATCTATCTAAGTGACAAAACATAAATTTAATATTCCAATAAATTTTGGAATATTACAAATGGAATATGGTGTTTGTGCTAACTTGGTCATTAAAAGAATCATGTTTGCAGGACTGAATTGGTAGCAACTTCCATAGCAAGTAAGTCATGTCAAAGGAGAAGGAGCGATAAAATATCTTAGATGAAAAAATGGTGACAAAATCCATCAAAAAAAATAATAAGGGTGAGAAATTGAATATGCAGTAGCCAACAACTTTGAAAGCATGGGAGCAAGAATGCTCAAGAAGAGGTTCTTTTATAAAGAACTTAGATAAGAGAATATACCAAGAGGATGACTTGGTATGGCCGACAAGTCACAAACTCGTTACAAGAAGGGCTTGTTGCAGCTCACTAGCATACAAGGAGAGTTCACAAGAGAAAGACATGAAGATGATAGCAGAGGTTGAGAGGAAAGTCACAAGAAAAATAATAAAAGTGCCAAAGTAGTGAGTGATGAAGGCTTTCAGAAGGAGATGGTTGATTTGGGGCATACCTCAATCATGTGAAACCATTTCTACAAGAAATTAAAGATGACCAGATTTATGGGCAAGAAGAATGGTGACGATTTAAAGAACAAGAAGCTCTGCAACAGTGAAGGGATGACAATAGTGAGAATATTTCTCTATCAACAGTTGTGTGTTCAAGTGAATATTGAACAAGGAGGTAATGTTATTTTTCAGTTAATTGTGGATTAATTGTTGATTACAAGTGGCAGTGATGAGTGTTTGCAGTTGAGGATGGTGGAAAGGAAGCTTGTGGTAGAAAGTGAGGAATAACAACAAAGTTCCCATAGGAAGAAGGTGATTCAATTGCATGCAGAAGCCATAATAATAAAGAGTTCTCAAATAAATATTATAGAGGAAAGAGTCAGTAGAAATACAATGAGAATACTAGGCATGGAAGAGCTTGATGTTGTACATAAGGCAACACTACTGGCAGATGCAGAGTTCTCTTCCTTGGTGAAGCCACCCGATGGTATATGGTTGCAGATGTGTTGTGGTTAGTAAGACGAGTCGCTTCATGACCTCTGCTGAAATGAGGTTCTTTTGGCTTCCGTTATCGAAAAGGAATTGCAGTGGAGAACCCTTCACCCACATCTGGGAATGGAAGAGGTGCTCCCCCTCCTCTGGATCCTCGGGCTCCTCCCTTCGGAGCTTGGTGGTGGCAACGGTGGTACTGAGTTCTGCGTCAATGATTTTCTTCCATTTGTCATTCCCTTTGTCTGGTTCTGACTCGGAATCAGAACATGCATCTGATTCAGATGCCTTCAGTTTAGCCACCAGCAACTGTTTCACCCAAAACTCACTTGTGTTGTGAGTGGAGTTGTTATGAAACTCACACCACTTTCCAGTGTCCTTATTTGGCTTTGTGGTGTTGTTCTGAGTCACCCCGCTTTGGATTGGCCCCTTTTTGAGTGGTTCAGGGGTGCATTTCCCTGGATTCGGATTTGTGGGTCCAAAGTCTCACTTATTTTTCTTAAATTTCTTCTCGATCTTGGCGGCATATCGATATGTCATGCCAAGCAAGGTAATGTCGAGGAACTCCATTTCCTACGGAATGTATTTGTGCAAAAAGTTGCGGTAATTGAGCACCAAATATTTCTCTGAATATTTAATACGTAATTTTGTGCCTAGGCTATGAAACAAATTTGTCACCTCATGCACATCTTTATCCCTTTGCTGCCGCGACATGGTCCACTAGATGTACTTGTCCTCATAGCTCCCCTGATCAGGAGCTCAAGTCCAAGCCATGGAAAAAGGCTAAAAAATGAAAGTGCTCAGAATTGCTCCAAAACAGATCGACTGGAAAGTGCTCATCGATACAATCCCAACGACGTGAACGGCACTCAAATCCGTTGCCGTATGAAGAAGTTGTTGCACTTTAAAATCACCCAATAACCTTCAATTTTGAAAGGAAATTTTTTAATTCTATGTGTGGAATTTTTTTTATTTTAATTAAAATTATATTAATGTTTTTTTTTATATATATAAATATTTAATATTTTATTTGATTTTAAAAATCATATATTATATTAAAGTTTATATATATAAATTAAATATTAAATTTTTTTAATTAAATTAATTAAAATACCACATATAATTAAACACAAAGTCAAGGCTAACATTCAACGTAATGTTGAAACTTTATGAAACGGGTTTTAAACCCACTATCCAAAGTTTTTAAAGGAGCATGTGTTTAATTACGTGGAATTCAACACGTAATTCATACGTTGGAGCGGAATTGAATTACGATTGGAGCGGATTTAAGGCACGTGGCCCCAAGCGGATCATTAATGGCGCGTTTTAAAAATATTATGGTCAGGGCAGGATTCGACCCCGGGTCGACTGTGGAACAGCGGAGCGGCCCAACCACTTGGGCTATGTTAATTCTTGTTTAAACATCCGCGAAAATTTATATTTAAATCCTGAATGTTATTATGGCGCGTTATGGACAGGGACGTGGGCATATTAGAAGGCGCCGGGTGCGGGAAAACTGGAGTTTTTTTAACTAATCTTCCGACGGTTATGGTCACGTGGACCTACTCTTCAGCCTCCCATTTGGCGGTCAGTTTGGCGGTTCCACTTATTTAGGTGCCCGCCCCTATTTTGTCGGAGCTATCTGGCCGTTAGCCAGAGTTAGCTGGAGAGAATCTAGGCCAACTTCAGTTAGCCATAACTTTGGCTAGGAAAGTCCTTTTTGGACGAATTTTTTTTTGATTTTGGGTCTCTTCGACATTCTGAAGCTGTTGGGAGTATTTTCAGAGCCATTAGGGCTCTCTAACAGAGAATTTAAAGCGTTTTTGGTCGTGGAGCCACTAGGGCCTAAGGGAAGAAGAGCTGTTTTGGACTACCTTCATCCAATGGAGGTGATTTTGTAGTCATTTTATACTGATTACAGCCTTCTGAATCTTATTTTGCAGTGTATTTTTCCCTTTGGGGAAGCTATACGGTTGTCACACATTTTGAGCAATTTCATCAAAGAGGACAAACCCTTTGGGAGAGCGATCGGCGGAGGTCCCAAGAGAGGGAGTGAACCGCTTAAAAAATTATTTTACATCCTCTTGTATAATTTCTTTACTATTTTCAAGATTCTACTCTGTCTACTCTTTAAACGATGGGTAACAGGAGCAAACTTTTCCCGAGCTGGTTTAAACAGGTAAAATTTATCAGTTCATCGTCAAACCTCACACTTGTTTACCAAAATATGTATACTTGCCTATTTACACATTAAGGATTGGATCAATGAATACTTTGCAATTAAAGTATATCCTGTTGATGGGATCTTTTGTGATTACATTTATTTCTTTAGAGGTACGGCAGAAGGGCCGAGGGTAGCCTCTGAGTTATTCTTTCTAGTAAAGTGAAATGTCAAATTGAATGCCCCCTCTGATCCCGATCTCTATGAAGAGTATTTGTTCTCACAATTTCAGATTAGGTTGGGATCAGAGCTCAAGGTTTTTCTTAAGAGTTTGTGAAATTTGTGCAAGTAAATTGTATTATTCTGCAAAATTTGATGCTTACTAGGCTAAAACTGCAAAGAGGGGAAGGTCAATTGGTTAGAGAACAGTTTAATCCTCAACCAAGGAGGGCTAGAGTGCCATTATATCCACCTTCCATTTCATCCTCAATAGCCTTAGAATCAGCCACAAACATGTCATCTTCTTCTACAAGTGAAGTTTCCTCCTTCACGATATTCTTCAATGATGACATGAAGAATGAGTTTTTTAAGGTGAAGGACATGGTGCAGATTCTCATTGAGGATCAAAGAGAAAGCGTTAAGCTTCATGCACAATTGCTAGCTATGCAAGAAGAGAAAGAAGCCATTCTTCAAAGACTGCATGATATGGAGTTGCAGCTTCTTCAAGCTCAAGAAGCTTTGTCCAAGAAAATTCTTGAGGAAAAGGATAATCGTTCCAACTTGTCTTCAAGTTCCTCCATTAAAAAGTATGTAGGTTCTTTTGAAAAACATACAAGAGGTATTGGGTCCAAATTAATGTTGAAAATGGGCTATCAAGAAGGCAAAGGTTTGGGCAAGCATGCACAAGGCATTGTTGAGCCTATTTGTGTTGTGGAGCGTCCCAAGAATATGGGTCTTGGCTATGAGCAGCTTAATGGTGAAGCTTTGAGCTCATGAATTCAAGAATGTGATGCAAATTTAAAGAGAACCTTTGTCCCAAGTTCTCAATGCCATGATGGCAATCTTCCTTGCCATTGTTTGAAGCCTTCATTGCAGCAAAAGAGGTATAATCATTCGCATGATCAATTTGATTATGTTTCTGCAAAGAATGATCATTTTTCTTGTTCAAATGAAAGAAAATTTTGTTGCACATTTTGTGGTGGAGTTAACCATGTTGCTTCAAGATGCTGGTTGAAAAAGAAAGCACACAAGAAGCAGAAGAGGCAAAGAGAACTTTCTCAGAAAGTGCTTAAGAGTTGCACATTTTGCCAAAGGAAGGGACATGATGTCTCTCATTGTTGGACTTTTCATCCAACAAATCGTCCAAAGCGCATGCAGCTAAGGGAAAAACAGTTTGGTGCAAGTGGATCTATGGAGTCCATTATCGATGTTGAAATGGAAGATTCACATGAAGGTGTATCGCATTCGCAAAAGACGCTATGGAGTTGGCTTGGAAAGAAGTGGATTAACTTCTTATTGCAGTAAGTCATTACTCATTTTGTACATGCAAATTTAAGTTTGGTATGCATGTATTTCAGTTGAAAAGTTGATGCAAGATTGCATGTATAAGAAGTTTCAGTTGAAGGAATTTCTTTGTTGTTGCAAATTTTCGCCATGGAGGTGTAAAAGATGAGTATGATACTCACTTATGTTGCAGCAATGTCTTTTGGTTCAGCTCTTGTTCACCCACATGTTTTTGGGATGATGTACTTGTTGGTATTTGAAAAAGAAGAGTTGAAGTTGCACATGTACATAGAGGTTGTATGTGTAATTAGCAAACTGTATATAGTTCATTGTACATGATACATACACATGTGTTTGTCAAGATGTATCTTGTTGTTTATCAACTTGTGTTGATTGTGTCATACATGTTTATCGACTTGTGTCAGTTGTGTGCACACTTGTTACAGAGTTTGTGTGTCATTTGTATAGCACATTTCATTGTCAACTTGTTGTTGATGTCGTATGTTGCACAAGATGCTTTTTGGTGTCGTTTGGTGCAAAGAACGAAGTGTCAGTGCAAAGCAGTGCAAGATTCCATGAGTTGGAAAGGCATGCAAGCAAAGAGGGCACAAAGTTCAGCAAGTGTCATTGCTGGTTTCATTATGGCAGATTGGTATGGCAAGAAAACTTGGTCGGGATTCGGCACAAGTACATGGCTCATTCAGCAAAATTCGCCATGTGAACAGTTGGCAATTCAGGAAAAAAAATTTTGGAGGCTGAAGAGAAGAGGATGTTGTTATTCTCTCATTTTCTGTTCTACAGTTCAGTTTCAGAATTTTAGTGAGCTTTTGGGGTCCAAAAGCTTCTCATTTGGGAGGTGTGATCAGGAGCTCAAGTCCAAGCCATGGAAAAAGGATAAAAAATGAAAGTGCTCAGAATTGCTCCGAAATAGATCGACTTGAAAGTGCTCGTCGATACGATCCCAACAACGTGAACGGCACTCAAATTCGTTGCCGTATGAAGAAGTTGTTGCACTTTAAAATCGCCCAATAACCTTCAATTTTGAAAGGAAAATTTTTAATTCTATGTGTGGACATTTTTTTATTTTAATTAAAATTATATTAATGTTTTTTTTTATATATAAATATTTAATATTTTATTTGATTTTAAAAATCATATATTATATTAAAGTTTATATATATAAATTAAATATTAAAATTTTTAATTAAATTAATTAAAATACCACATATAATTAAAAAATTTGAATTATTTTTAAAACACAAAGTCAAGGCTAACATTCAACGTAATGTTGAAACTTTATGAAACGGGTTTTAAAACCACTATCCAAAGTTTTTAAAGGAGCATGTGTTTAATTACGTGGAATTCAACACGTAATTCATACGTTGGAGCAGAATTGAATTACGATTGGAGCGGATTTAAGGCACGTGGCCCCAAGCGGATCATTAATGGCGCGTTTTAAAAATATTATGGTCGGGGCAGGGTTCGACCTCAGGTCGACTGTGGAACAGCCAAGCGGCCCAACCACTTGGGCTATGTTAATTCTTGTTTAAACATCCGCGCAAATTTATATTTAAAGCCTGAATGTTATTATGGTGCGTTATGGATAGGGACATGGGCATATTAGAAGGCGTCGGGTGCGGGAAAACTGGAGTTTTTTTAACTAATCTTCTGACGGTTATGGTCACGTGGACCTACTCTTCAGCCCCCCATTTGGCGGTCAGTTTGGCGGTTCCACTTATTTAGGCGCCCGCCCCTATTTTGTCGGAGCTATCTGGCCGTTAGCCAGACTTAGCTGGAGAGAATCTAGGGCCAACTTCAGTTAGCCATAACTTTGGCTAGGAAAGTCCTTTTTGGACGAATTTGTTTTTGATTTTGGGTCTCTTCGACATTCTGAAGCTGTTGGGAGTATTTTCAGAGCCATCAGGGCTCTCTCACAGAGAATTTACCAGCGTTTTTGGTCGTGGAGCCACTAGGGCCTAAGGGAAGAAGAGCTGTTTTGGACTACCTTCATCTAATGGAGGTGATTTTGTAGTCATTTTATACTGATTACATCCTTCTGAATCTTATTTTGCAGTGTATTTTTCCCTTTGAGGCTTCTATACAGTTGTATTCACATTTTGAGCAATTTAATCAAAGAGGACAAGCCCATTTTGGGAGGCTTGATCCAGCGGAGGTAGCCCAAGAGAGGGGTGAACCGCTTAAACAATTATTTGCTGTCATACTGTATAATTTTGCTGCATATTTTCAGATTCTGCTCCTTTAAACAGTAAATTTTTATAAGCAAACTTTTCCCAAGTTGGTTTAAATAGAGAACAAAATTTATCAGTTCATCATCAAACCTCTACACTTCATTTGCAAAATATGTATACTTGCCTATTCACACATTAAAGTTGGATTAATGAATACTTTGTAATTAAAACAAATACTTTCATTGATCGGATCTTTGTAATTACATTTTATTTCTTTAGGCAGAGTCTGTAGAAGGGCCAGGTAGCCTCCGGATTCATCCTTTCTAGTAAAGGTGAAATATCCGGTGAATGCCCCTACAGTCAATCTCTGTATGAGAAATTCTTTGTTCTCACGATTTCAGATCATCCCCACAGGGTAATATTGTTTTTTGATGTCGTCACGGAATGAATTCCATGTGGGTGCAGTCAAGAACAGAGAGGATTCCCTCTCGTCCTTTTGCTCATAGTAGGTCTCCCACCAACATTTGACATGGGGGACGGCTTTGAGGAGTGAAAAAGTAATCTTTGCATGGTCAGAGAAATCATGGACCGAGAAAAACCCTTCTAGAAAATTCAACCATCTATCTACGACGTCTGCATCTATCTGGCCTTGAAATACAAGAATTGTTGGGCCACTGATTTGTCATTATTATTACTATTTCTTGACATTTATTTCATCCATTTCCACCGTTATTTTATCACATTATTTATCATAATTTATCATTTAATTCCATTTCATAATTATTTATGCTCTTTTGGATAAGTAATATTTATTCTCCTTTAATTTTAATAAATATATAATTATTATGCATGATTTTTCAATGATGGTATATTAATCTATTATAACATCACTCACATGTTTAGCCTCCATGATCTCTTCCAGAATGGAAATTCGATCTACAATTCATAATCAAATATTCCAACTCTGAAATCTGTTGGGATAAAAAGAGATGATTTTGAGTTGGTTATTTTGGACAAATGAAGATGGCTCTTGAAAATTAGAGACATGGGTTTTGTGCAGAATGGACCATTTCAGTTTCTCAACAAATTTTTTTCCCAGATTCACTTTGGATTGAGAGAAACAAAAGGTTCTCTGAAGGTTATTTTCTCTAATTTTCTGTTGTGGCTGTTTTCCAAATTCTTCCAATTGGAATACCAAATTCGACTTGTTCCAGATGAATCATGACGGAGATATATTTCAGATCTGATCTTGCTGATCAATTTGTTGTAGAAAATCTATTGTTGTAGAAAATCTACAATTTTAATGGTAAATCATTTTTTAATCAATTTAGTTGTAATTTCCCTTTTCTCTCTGTGTATTTAAATGAAAACAAAGATCAAAGAGAGGAGAATGAAAAATTCTTGGATTTAATGCAAAGATAATAGCTTCATTTTGATGTAATTATTTCTCTCATATATTTTAATGAAGGAATTTATGCATTGAGTTCTACATCTGTTACTTGTAATTTGATCTAAATTATACTTTAAGGCAGAACTGAGTCTTGGGAAATTATGCCCATAGCCTTCGACGAGGTATTGCCTTGAACATCTAAAGTAGTTTAGTTGTGTGTTTGTTTATTTGAATTTAAATTCTTGTTTTTTTTCCACAGAAAAAATCAGTAACTTTTTATTTATAGAAATGAAAAGTTACACATAGCATATGTATTGAAGCATTTTCGAGAATTTCCCATTGGGCTCATGTGCTCTCGCACACAATGCATGGTAGCGATGCTACATTGCATTCAGAAAACATAAAAGAAAAAGAAAGAGTAAAAGGGTAGAGAGAAGGAGGCAGAAAAACTAAAAGCCACTAGATCGTGGGAAAAAGTCCCACAAATCAAGTTTTTCTCCCTTTCTTCTTCTCAACCTTGCGCCACTCACCCTGAGATGGCACACAAGTGGCAAGGACAATCTGATTTTCTGCATTTTGGGTTCCTGTATCCTTGTATGAATATGAAGTTTCTGATGTATGGTGTCGTTTTATCCCTCCACTACCCATGTCCACGACATTCCTTTCTGTTTTTTTCGTCTGAAGGTGTGGATCCATGAGCGCGGTCATATCCTCTATTTTTACCTCTAGTTCCTGTGTAGGCTTCTTACTTTCTGTTGGAACTAGTTCCTCTTCTTCTTATGACTCATCCTCCTCTGAGTCGGGAGGGGGAAACTGCCAACCTTTCCTCTGCTTCCTTTTCAGATTATTTTTGCTGTTTGATTTCTTAGCTTCTAGGCATGTATTCTGTAGGTGTCCTGTCATCCTACAATTATTGCATCTAAACGCAGTATTCTCATAATCTAGTGATTGCAACCAGTTTTGCTGCTTATAAATCAACATAATGTTCTCTGGTAATCCTTTCTTAAATCTACTTCTACGCAGATCCGGGCGAAGGTGAAGATTATTTTTTCTAATCTTTCCATGTCTATTTTAATATACCGCCCAAGACTATTCCCAATGCTCTCGAGTACCTGATCGTTCCAGAAATGTAGAGGAATATTTTGTAATCTCACCCATACAAGTAATCTAGAAACTGTCATAGTGTTGGGGTCAAATTCTGGAAACCATGGAGTGATAAAAAGCCCTGTGGACCCCCAAAACCAAGGCCCCTCTCTGATGATAATATCTCTTTCCTCAGAGGTTTGAAATTTCACAATAAAAAACCCCTTGGAATAGAGGTATATTTCAAAATCAAGGGACCATTGGGTGAAAATCCAATGGAAAAGGTCCATGGGCTTGGGCCAGAAACAATTGAAGAGGCATATTAATGCCTGAGCTTCGTATGTTTTTATGTGCTCCTCTATTGCTGAACTGTTGATTTTTAGTGCTGGGGTTTGATCCTGCTGTTCTACTATGTAGGGCCTCGGAGCATTTCCAGCTTGTTCTGGAGGTGAGCCTACTGCTTTTTTTCCCTATAGGATGTTTTTGTAGGAAGGCCCTCTATTTGTTTGTTGTTGGCTGATGGGCATTTTCCCTTTGTCTCCCCCTACAGATCTTGGCATGCTCTGGTTTACAGCACCCCCTCGCAGACGCAAATTTAGGGCAATAGTCATATCTGCCTTTATGGTGTAATCCTTCATGAGCCTGCAATCCTAGATAGATATGTGCCCATTGACTAGATGTTGGATCAATACTGGGTACCCCATGAGTCCCCATATTTTATGCTTAAGTTGCTGAATAGAGGTGCCTTCGTTTACCCAAACTAAATGAGACTTACCCACAAGGGGTCTGATAAAAATTTGAAAGGGGATAAGGCTTAGCTGGAATGAGAGATTACCTATTGATTTGGGTTCAGAGAACGATTTGGTTGGTGAATATACGGAAAAATTCACTCCCTGCTGTTGCCGATCCCTCATCGACTCTGCCTCTCCTTTCTTCTGATTCGGCAGGAAGTTCTGCAGATCAGGCTTGGACGCCTATTTTCTCGCCATTTGCAGTGGTAAAAAGGTACATCTTAATCGAATCTCCCTGCCAAAATCAGTCAAGAAGCTTATCAGAACACTGGGTCCTGAACCAGGGCTTATCCCGCCCCCAACCGCACAGAGAAGCGAGAACCCTTGCGCTCCATTGTGGTGTTCATCAGCCTGTCTTGACCATAATGGCCAGATCTCCCTACCTGCCATAAAAATTCCATAAGGAAACCCTGTGACAGCGTCTTATGTACACGATGTGAACCAATCCAAAAGGGTTCGGTAACAGAATGCCCTTGATCGGGGCAGATCGCCAGCTGATGGCTTTAGGACTGGAAGCATAGCTTTTATTCTGTGATTTTCCTCCCATGGGGCGCGAATCCCGCATTCAAAACCAAGAAGCAGCAGCAAAATGACCTCTCTCACCCTGTTTGGATCTAATGCGATCAGGTCAGAAACAGCACCGCAAGAAAACCTTTCTGGTTCTGTGCTACCCTGATCCACAGGCTTGGTAGCGGCAGAGTTTAGCAGAACTCTTACAGAAAACCTAACTGCAGCCATCGCTCTCTCCATGGTTTGAATTAAAACCTATTATCTGTTGATGATGTGCATGAGTATCTTCGAATTTAAATTCTTGTTCCTTGAAGTAAATTTCCTTTTTAATCAAGTAATTTTTGTTTGCTGCATTTTCCATATTTGTTGTTTCCTGCAATTTCTAGATTTCATTTAATTTACTGTTCTAGATTAGCATTTGAATTCTCTTGGGTGCAATAGGTTAAATTTCCAATTCAAAAAGGTGTGGTTTAATTTAGTATTTATTCAAGTCATGTGATTAGCATAATTATTTTTCTGTCATTCACTTTCAACTTTTGAAATTTAGTATTGTTTTTCAAGTCTTACATTTTATTGCTTATCGAATGAGCTCGATAGTGTAAAACCAAATCATGTAGAACCAGTGTTAGTTGTTGGTATTTTCTTGCATATATTTTTTTGATTGCCTTGAAACAAAAAGACATTCCTCGAATTGATAATTAATATACATATGTGATTATTTTTTTTTATTAAGCAATTGATTTTCCCAACATTTTGGCGTTGTTGTCGGGGAGGCAGTCAAATAGCACTACCACACTAATATCTGTTGTAGATGCATTGTTGACTCCGAGACGGTTAGATATTGAAGACGAAAGGTAAGAACCTACGCACGCACCCTAGATAACTTGTGGTGAGGTCTACCCTTTGTAGGTATTTTCAAGTCATATAATATGCATGGATAAAAGTAGGAATCTTAGAGGTAGAAATTTGAAGAAATCCTATCATTTCACTTAAGTGGTGATATAAGAACCACCCATTTCACTAACCTATTGACATGAAAATTTGAGGGAGGAGCTTCAAAGTAGCACATGAAGAACATCTTCTATTTTGGGAAGAAATGGCACACACTGCTACTTTTGATTTCCTATCAGAGATCTAGGAGGAGTGACACAAATTCACACAATTTCCCCATCCGCTCTACCAAAATTTCATGGTTTGGAAAATGAAGATTCAAATACATTTTTATTTGAGTTTGAAGTAATTTGTAGAGGATATGATTATTGTACTAATGATCAATGGTTGAAAGTGTTTCCTTACTCTAAAAGGAGAATATTTCCTATGGTTCATGAGCCTTGGTGGGAACTGCATTCAAACATGGGAGGACATGAAGAATGTATTCTTGAATAAGTACCAAGACTATTGCCAGGACAATGAAGATATTTTCAGTATGATACAAGGGGAAGATGAAATATTGGAGGACTATGTGGAGCGATTTCAATACAACCTTCAAAAATCAAAGCATAATCATTTGGAAAAATAGGCCTTGAAAACACTCATACTCAAAGGAATCAAAGAAGAATTTTTAGAACTCTTAAATCTGATAGGAAAAGGTGATGTTTTTCAACTATCATTTGATGATATTTGTGATTTATGTATAAGGTATTCAAGAGGAATCTCCAAGGCTGGTAATAATTCTAGAGAGCTTTCTTCCTTCACTTCTAAATCTTCTACAAGAACATGAGATATAAGAACTAAAATTAGTGAGTTATTTGAACATTTTAAAATTGATTTTATTGTCTCTCCAAATTCACAATTGAACATTTTGCAGGTTAATAATGATCACAAAATATTTGAAGAATTATTTTTTCCCTCGATGTTGAATGAGACACCGCATGGGTAACTGCTCTTTCTTACCTAAGATAAAAACAACATATCAAAGACTTCGAGAAGCTACAAGCTCACAACCATGGAAACCATGGCCTAAATGTATGGTTGAAAACACTTCCTCTCCATTTTCTTACTTGCATAATCCATTATGGAATGCTCCTGTGTTAGGGCAGCCATGTCAGTCTCAATATAACCACCACCAATCCTGTCCACAAGTTTGGCAGGGTTCATCTTATTATTACAAGGCTAATCTCCCTCATCTTGTAGTAGAAACACATCACCCATATTCTTTACCATCTTTTCAACAACATCTTGTTTGTATATCAAAATCAATGACACAACCCAATCAACTACATCATCAAAATCCTCTATGCCCTACACAATTTCCTGCTTAGTCCATTCAACACCCTCACAATAATAAACCAGTACAACATGCTTACAGTGTTGAACTGCAAAATTTACCCACCCTTCCTACCCATTCTATCTCACATGCACCATTATAGAAAACTTATATTGAGATTGGGAAGGCTTCAAATCCAAAAATTGCAGAATTCATGGAAGAACTTCATGATATGAAAACCATGAGAACTCAAGAGAGACAGGGCTATATTGAAGATTGGTTTCACTCCATCATTTGTTTGTAGCATCACTCCATACTTCAGCAATTTTTGGCACCATATTTTCAAGGGAACTTGGTCTCTCCTACCTTGGTATTTATTAATGTGTATTTTTCTAATTTGGGTATGTATATACTTCAGGCCTTGTTTTGAAAATGGTTCCATTGGAATTAATCTTATACGTAGATATATTTCATGTTTTTCAAACTAAAGTAGTTAGTGTAGAAAATAAAATAAATAAATTTCTTTATACGTAAAAAGAGTTGTGTTTGCTGCAATATGTTGTGTAAATTGATATCAGTGGTAGATTTTTGAATTTATATGTGTATGTAGAGATATTATATTAAAAATCATATTTCTACAAACACTCATAACCATTTTGGAAAAAATGTTTGTTTATCATATTTTATGGCTTGTGGGCTTCATGAAATTTATGGAAAAAGAGTTGGTGCAGTCATGTATTGAGGGACCAAATGGGCATATTTAAAAAAAAAGTTTCTATACTATGAAGCCCTCGTTGTCTAATTTCTAACCCAATTTGAATCATTCAATTTGGTTCTCAATAAAAAACGTTATAACCAAAACAATGACATGGTGTCTAGCAGGCAACTCAGGGACAGAGTTGGGACAGTCAGTTTTTGGAGCTACAAATGACTAGATCTTCCAAACCTGTTTCTATGGTATATTCCATATGAATCTAGTTTACAAGGAAATTTGAATCACACTATTTAGATATCTTATGATAAAGTGATGAGCAAAATATTGACTGCCTATCGTAAATCAACATTCTTAAAACTCTGTTTTTCCGGTTGTTCACTAGCATATTTGACACATAAATTCTTCTTGCCTCCAAAACCTGTTTCTATTGGATATATGTGTGTGTGTATATATATATATGAAAATAATTTAATCTCCAATTTGAATCAATTCAATCCGTCATAAAACGAAAAATTTATGTTTAAAATATCAACGGTTGGTCTAAGTTGGGAAATCGAAAATGGCTTTGTTATGCAGGTTGTTCTAAGTAAATTTGACATATCATATCATAGAATTTTTAAACCATGTTTGTATTGGTGATATCTCTTTGAATTAGATTTCTTTCAGCTTTTGAATCACTCAAATTTGACAAAAAAACAAAGAATTTATGATTGAAACACTGATGGTTAGTATGGTCAACCACTACTCTCCCGCGGGTGACAAATAAATTTTTCCTTGTTTATCTTTCTGTGGATTACTTTTACAGAGTAAATACTTGTTTTGTTCATATTTATTGGATTATTATAGTCCGATCACCTGTCTTCATCGATGATTTTATATTTTATTGTAGGTAGATGCTCGTCTTTTGCAGGTTTGGGGAGAATAAAGGAGGTCCATTTATGAAAAAAATGATTCTTCAAGAAAATGTTAATGAAATAAGGGAATTTCATCCAATAATATATTAAGAAATTTAATATCATAAAATGTTAATTTTTTTTTAGGTTTCATGATCTAAAATGTCTTATAAGCTCTTGCCACAAATTTCCCGCTAATACCTGCCAACAAGAAAACAACATGAAGACATTTTCATTACTTGACGGATTCATAATAGCAAAAATGAAGAATTGAAAATTCAATTCATTGCCACCAAATCATTTTTCCAAAATATCTCTTTTTTTCCATTCATTCACCATTGAAAGATTGTTGTTCCTGGAAACAGATTGATGTTCCCTTAGGAAACAACATTGTTGCAACTGAAATCATAGATGTTGTAACTTAAGTTATTTATTTATTAAGATTTTCAATAAATTGTTGTTTCTTTTATGATTTCTCTTATGTTTTTATGTTTCAGGTGTTCAAAGTCACACCTTTTGTTCCTTCATCAAAATAAAATGAAGTTCTTAAGTTTCATGATGTTGCTCCACTTCTATAATTTTATTGCCCAATCTTATCAAGTATATGGTAGCATCATATCTCATATAAAAAAAAATCTTATGGTAAGTCTTGTCAGGAATGATTCACTCTTAATTCCTCATTATTTTGTAAAGTGACTATGATTGTTGGATGACTAATCCTTCTTCATGTCACCTTGTTAGGATCACCCATTGAATTAGTTTTTGCGAGGGATTTCCACAGTCAAAATTGATACTTCATGCTTATAAGCTTAAAATGGTATGGGTAATTTTGAGGTTGTAACATGCAACAATGGTACTATTATATAAATAATTATCAAATCATAATTGTTTCTACCTTAGCCACAATTGTTGTTCCCTTGGTCGCGGTTGTTGTTCCCTTAGTCACAACTGTTGTTCCCTTGGTCACGGTTGTTGTTCCCTGAGTCACAACTAATGTTCCCTTGGTCACGGTTGTTGTTCCCTTAGTCGCGATTGATGTTCCCTTAGTCACAACCATTGTTCCCTTGGTTGCGGTTGTTGTTCCCTTGGTCACAGTTTTTGTTCCCTTAGTCACAGTTGTTGTTCCCTTGGTCGTGGTTGTTGTTCCCTTAGTCACAAATGTTGTTCCCTTGGTCGCAGTTGTTGTTCCCTTAGTCACAACTGTTTTTCCCTTAGGTCACAGTTGTTGTTCCCTCAAGTCGTAATTGCTATTCCCTCGGAGCGAAATCGTTGTTACCTTGGATCACAATTATTGTTTCCTAACTCACAGTTGTTGTTACCTCAGTCACAAATATTGTTATTTACCAATTTTCACGTTTTTTATTCAACACTTGTAGGTCTTTCTTATTTTTTTTTCTCCTTGGTGAATGAAAAATACTTTTAATGTTCTAGGTCCTCTTTGACATAATGACTGGTTATTCAATTTATATGTGTTTATCTATAAACATAATCTTATTTTTAAAGAATAATTATGCAAATATGATTTCATCATGCCAACTTTCAACTTTCCTACTTTTGCAAGTCCCCAATCTTGTAAAATTTATGATGATGACCACAAAATTGTTCTTAAATATTTTTGTCACTATCTAATTAACTGTTCCTCAACCCCAATCTTAACAAAGCAAAATATATTTATCAACAGTCATTTGAAGGTTATTATTTTTTAACAAGCAAAACTACCCAAGTTAAAAATGGTTACTACAAAAAAATTTACGCCATTCCTAGCTCTTAAGGAGATGACCTGCCACCCCATATATTAAGTAATATTTTGTTGATTACCAATAACCATAGTTTAATTTTAAACAAAAAAATTCAACTGAAGGATAGGAGGTCTCATCACGAGCCAACCTACCATGATCATAGGTCTTAATAAAGTGACATTACCACTAGTGGTCAACAAGACAAAGTAATAGCCTTTGGTTGTAAAAATCAGGGACAAGAGGTCTCATCACGAGCCGACTTGTTCACTTTTGTTAGCTCCCGTGAATGGCATTGTATTAATTGGTTAATAAGCTAGAACAATGATCTTCAATAGACATCCAATTGAATTGAAATTCTCTTGGAACTATAAATTTATTTATAATAGATGGGACACTCACATCTCAATGGGTTAAAAAGGCATCCCTGTCGAGGCTATGGATGCCTGTTGGCAGTGTTAGGTCCCCGTAATTTGTTATATTGGCAAGACAAAATGTACATGGGTAACATCAAACCAGTCTTTGGAGCCCTAGGACCTAGCTTCTTAGACTCAGAGAGGGCTCTCTTTATGTTTGTGTAAAGAATGTGACTTGATATATTTTAGGGTTTTGATTTTAGGCTAGTCATTAGTTTTAGGGTTTGCTTATTTGGTTGGTTGGTTGGATAAGTTGTCAAGGAGAATAGGTAGATTAATAGAGAATAAATCCATTGGGTTATGGAGTCTACAAAGGTCTTGAGGATTTTAAAAATAGGTCAAGGGTGTATCACAGGGCAAGTCTAACATGGTAAAATGGATCTAAAATCTTATGTGAGTGGATTGAACATCAAATTGTGAACATAGTAGGTGCAAAAGGGAAGTTAAGAATCCTTCAACAAATACCTTAACAAGAATGGCCTTTAAGACTACAAAACATGAAGAAATAATCAAAGACAGGGCATACCAATAACTTCTTTGACTAAACCCTAGCAATTAAGCATGAAGACAACAATCCAGTGAACTATAGAAGATAAGAAACTGGTAAATCTTCTAGTGATTTCACCTTCAAGCTAAGAAAACATTTAAGATAAACATATAGCAGAGATCAAAGA
The DNA here is from genome assembly GCA_034641835.2 of Pinus albicaulis. Taxonomy (NCBI): domain Eukaryota; kingdom Viridiplantae; phylum Streptophyta; class Pinopsida; order Pinales; family Pinaceae; genus Pinus; species Pinus albicaulis. The sequence goes on from CM076577.1 coordinate 1,296,508,747, forward strand.
AGAGGGAACTCCTAACTTCATTAATCAAGCTATAAATGCCTCCAAAGTAACCATTTAGGATAAACAAAAGGGCATGGCGAATCATAAACCTCTTTAGCTAAACCTAATCAACAACACTTCAAAGTAAAAGACGTTAAAAACAATGTTTAAGTGATAGCAAAGAGCAGGGCTAACCATAACACTACTTTTACATTTTCCTTATCCAATCATATTTAAGATAAACAAGCATAAATGGGTTTAGAGAGCAACTAATAATTCTCTAAACTGACCTAGCAGAGGAAAACATAGAAGCAGTAGAGAACAAACAGAGCTAAGGTGCCTCTAAACAACATTTATTAGCCTAAAACTTTTGTCCTACTACAATAGAAAGATGGAACAAAAAGATAACGTAGGAAAACAAAAACTAAATAAGGAACACATCACCATTAACTATGCTCATGAATCTTGCAAGTAAGCCTTATCCATTTTCAAGCAAGTCAAGCCATCCACAGAAAACCAGAGCTAATTTATCTTCAATCTCAAATTCTATGTGTTACTCTCAATAATCATCCAACATGTACAATGAGGCCTCAATGTTGTATTTAACAAGCAAGGAGGACCAAAACCCTAAATAGTGTTTCCAAAATGTCATAAATACATCATAAATGCTAAATTTGTCCATTAAGACCATGCAAGGCCCAAGGCACAAAATATCTAATGTAATAAATGAAAAATAACTTCTAACACCTAAATTTGGAGTGATTTTCCCAAAAAACCACAAAATATCTATTTACCATAAATTTGTGTCTTTTTTTGACTTTGCAGGCAAGGGCGTAGTAGTGAGGTCCAAGGGCGCAACACCTGCACCAGAAAAATACATCACCTTGCATCTGAATTTTGAAGGCCTTCCCAATGTCGGAATGAGCTCTGTGATAGCTCATTGGAAATATTGTCGAGTCTAATTTCTAAGACAGAATTTATTAACACACTTTTTGTTCCTGTGTTGAGTTGCGTGGCGCCTTTTTTGGGTCTCGCAGCGCATTGGGGTGGCGCGACGCGCAGAGTCGGACCCCCCTGTGTTCTCTTGGCTGGGCGCGACACACTAAACTTGCGCGGCGCTCTGGTCATCAGCGCGGCGCTTTGGCCCTCTGTATTTTGGATTTTCAGGGGTACTGTCTTGTGGGGTATGGATTGATTTCTTCATTAGCTGTGAACCACATCTGCCACCATGGGTGATCCCAGGGGTGGGGAGCCCTCTCCCACCCCTCCGCTATCGTCTGAAGAAGCTTTTCGCCGCTTATTATCACAGAAAGGGAAGAAGCGACCGACCCCTGAGGTTCCAAAGTTCATTAAAAAACTTGAGGAAATCCCTGAGATCGCTCTGCAAGAAGAACAACCGATTAAAATAGCCCTTTCCCTTACTGACAGAGGGCTGGTTGGGCAATTTATGGGTCGATGGCCTTCTACGAAAACCACTGATGACTGGATTCAACGCAACTGGAGGCCACAACTGAAAAACAATGTGATCTGCTATGCGGTTGGCAGAGGCTTTTTCATTTTCGAATTCACCTCCAAAGAAGACCGAGATCTGGTATTCAGAAATGGTCCATATTTCATGGGAAATCAGGGTCTGTACCTCAATAAATGGACCCCTGACTTTGATCCTTCAGTTGATGTCCCGAAGGAGGTCCCAGTCTAGGTTCGGCTCCCCAACCTCCCGATCCACTGCTGGAGCTTTCAATCTTTGCAAATGATTGGGAATGGTCTGGGCAGATTCATTGACAAATCAGATAACAAGGGTCAATACACCTATGCAAGAATCTATGTGGAAGTCAACTTAGAAGCTGGTTTGCCTAAGGCGGTTAAAATTACAGTGGGAGAATGGCAACACTATCAAAAACTGGACTACGAGCAACTGCCTTTCAAATGCAGAACTTGTCATGAACATGGACACTTCCAACGAAATTGTCCTAAAGCCCCAGCAGGGACTAAGGAGGACGAAGAAGGATGGAAAGAAATCAAAAAAGGCAAGGCTATTCCAAGGCCAACTGAGAAGAAAAATTCTGGGCCAGTGGGGAAGCCTCAGACCAAGCCAAAGGCCAATGAAGCTCCTAAGGTTGGCTCCTCCTCAGGTGGGAATGCAGAAACCATCGGGGCTCAAGAAGAACTGGAAGACTTGTCGAATAATGCAAAAGAAACTGGTACTGAAACAATCACCCCCCCAGCAGATGGCGGCAATGAAGGAAATGCAGATAAAGAAGAGCATATCAGCCTAGCCTCCGAATCTGATGAAGAATCAGAAGAAAGAGTCTATGAATCAGAAAGCTCGCAAGTCACCCCTATCAAATCGGCCAGGGGTCGAAAATCCAAGAAGAAACAGAGAGAGGAGAAAACTTATTTGGATGTTCTCCAAGGCTCCCAAAAAACACTCAAGGGAATGCTGAATACAAGATCCGAGCGCAAGCATGGCACGGCTCCAAAAGGAGCCACAACCTCCCAAGCCAATAAATAATGAAATATGTCTCCTGGAATTGCAGAGGATTAGGCAGCAGGCTGAAAGAAGATGCCCTGAAAGATATAGTGAGAATGTATTCGCCTGAAATCATTCTCATCCAGGAGACAAATTTGGAGGAACTTCACCTCCTCCATGCAAGAAAAACCTTCTGGCGTAAAGGACATGGGAGTGCTGTCAGTGCGAGAGGCGCCTCCGGTGGAATTGCTTCCTTCTGGGATAGCTCTATCTATGACCTGATTCAGAAATATTGCTCTCCCCACTGGATTTTCACGAAGCTCCTCCAAAAAGACTCTGGCCAACAAGTAAGTATGTTCAATATATATGCTCCAGTCCTTCCTTCTGAGAAAAAATATTGTTGGGATTCGATTTTGTCCTACCTTTCGTTGCACAATCCAGAAAACATTATTATTGTAGGTGATATGAATGTCACTCTTGCTGTAAATGAGAAAAAGGGTGGCTCCCCGGTCAGGGATCCAACTAGAGAGTGGGTTGAAGACCTTATGTTGGGTTGGGAGCTGGAGGATATCAAGCCCACATCTGGGAAGTTCACTTGGTCCAACAAAAGGGTTGGCCCCAGCCATATTGCTGCTCGTTTGGACAGATTTCTCATCCAATCCTCTTTCCTGACCTGCGGTCTAATGGCCTCTTCCAAAATACTGCCAAACAGCACCTCTGATCACAAACCCATTCTGCTTGAGCTTTCCATGGATGAAATTCTTGGCCCTATTCCCTTTAGATTCAGCCCATTGTGGCTTCAGCATGAGGGTTTCCAAGAGGTGTTCTCAGAGGCCTGGAACAGGCATGTTCAAGGTTCCCCTTTCTATGTGTGGGAAGAAAAAATGAGGGGACTAAAAAGAAGGCTCAAGGAGTGGGCTAGAAAGTTGAAATCTCCCTCCGCCAAAAGAAAGGAGGCCCTGGACAGTCTTGCTGCCCATCAATTAACTTTGGAAAATACTACTGTTTCCCAAGACCTCCTTCAAAAAGAAGCTGACCTGCAAAAAGATCTCCACAAAGCAAGTAGGGAAGAAGAAGAGTTCTGGAGACAGAAATCCAGAACTCTCTGGTTACAGGCCGGGGACAAAAATACTAGCTTCTTCCACAAACAAGCTGAAGCACGCAGGCACTTCAAAACTGTTAAAGAAATTCACCATCAAAATGCAATGGTTAAGGATTTCGAAGGAATAAAGCGGGCAGCCCACTCTTTCTTCAAAGATCTCTACTCTGCCCCCGAAGATCCCCCCATTGATCCTCATGCCTATCCGATGGATTTAATTCCTCATTGTGTCCAAGAATCTGACAATTCTATGCTGACTGCTCCAATCAGCATGACTGAACTTAAAAAAGCCCTGGATAGTATGGAACCGGATAAATCTCCTGGCCTAGATGGGTTCCCTGTTAAATTCTATCTATCGTGTTGGGCCACAATAAAAATTGACCTGTTGAGAATGGTCAGGAAATCTCAATTTTGTGCCAAGATCGGAGGCGGCATCAACTCAACATTTCTTGCCTTGATTCCAAAAGAGAAAGGCGCATCCGATTTCAGCAGATTCAGGCCAATCTCTTTGTGTAACTCTAGTTACAAGCTGATCACCAAAATTATAGCCAATCGCCTCAAGAAAATTCTGCCGGTCATTATCCCTGACAACCAAGGAGGATTCATCAAAGGGAGAAAGATTCTGGACAATATTGTGCTGGTGCAAGAAGCAGTTCATTCAAGCTATCACCGAAAGGAGAAAGGTATGGTGATTAAGCTGGATTTGGAAAATGCCTTTGATAGGGTGAGACATGATTTCCTGTTTATTGTGATGAAGAAAATGGGCTTCTCTTCAGCCATCATTAATTGGGTAAAAGCCTGCATAGCCTCTCCTTGGATAGCGTCGTTGGTTAATGGTCGACCTTCAGATTTTTTCCAAGCCTCTAGGGGCCTAAGACAAGGTTGCCCCTTGTCCCCGCTTCTTTATGCTATTCAAGCCACAGTGCTCAGTTTTCAGCTTGACCATGGTCAACAGAATCAAACCCTCCCTAGCCTTCGTATGGCACGCAATGTCAAAGACATAAACCATGCCCAATTTGTTGATGACACATTATTGCTTGGTGGGGCAAGCATAAACTCTGCAAGATCCTTCAAGAAGGAGCTGGACATTTATAGAGAGGTCTCGGGCAGCAAGATCAACTACCTTAAAAGCACAATCTATGGCTGGAACTGCTCGGTCAAGGAATTATCAGAAATTGCAAGGTTTCTAGATATGGAAGGGTCCTGGGCCTGGGACTCTTTTAAATACCTGGGGATTCCAATCTTCAAGGCCATTCCTAAAGTAGCCCACTGGATACCCCTGCTGGACAAGCTTAAACTCAGAATCCAAGCTTGGGGAGCCTCATGGCTGAATAATGCTGGAAAGGTCATTCTGATGAAATCTGTTCTCTCAAGTCTATCGTTATATCAGCATTCCATCCTCCTTGCCCCTAAAACCTTCATAAGAAAAATGGAAGCTCTTCTGAGGCGTTTTCTGTGGGAAGGGGGAAAAATAATGAAAGAAAGCTTCACCTAGTAAAATGGGATACTATTAAAAAGCCATTTATGGAAGGAGGTCTCCAAATGCGCGATCTGGCTGCCCAAAATCTGGCTTTGGGATCCAAGCTGCTATGGAACATTGTCTCTAGAAATCTAAGTTGGAGCAAGAAGGTCTTGTGGAAAAAATATTTTCATGGGCAGCGCCTAAGATGCTTGGACCAGCTTCCTAGAACTTCCAAAGGTTCTCCTATTTTTAAACTCTGTCTCAAAGCCTTGGAGCACTTCAGCCATAATCTGTTCTAGATCCCAGGTAATGGGCAAAAAATAAGAATCTGGGATGATCCAATTCTTGGTGATCAACCTTTGAATCAGATGGAAGATCTCGCCAATATCAAAGCCTGGCTTCAGGCCCGCAATTTAAATACCCTCTGGGACATCTCCATTTGGACAGAGGATGCAACTTGTCTATGGAACAGCTGGCACCTGGGGGAGATTCCACAATGGATGGAGGGTGAAGCCTCAGTTCTTCTGGATAGACTCCAAGGGAAATCCCCTTTAAGAGCCTCTGCTAAGGACAAACGAGGGTGGGGATCACTCTCAGGTTCATATTCAACTTTTGAAGGTTACAAAAGTTTGATGGCCATTCCGAATGTCCCTCCGGATCTTGCTCAATGGAAATTTATTTGGGCATTCCCCTCTCTCCCCAAAGTTGATTTCTTCTGCTGGACGTTAGCACACAATAGCATCCTCACTAGAGATAATCTCCGTAGGCGTGGTATGGAAGGACCTTCCAGGTGCACCCTTTGTTTGTCGGATGAAGAAACCGCTAATCATCTGTTCTTAACTTGCCCTTTTTCTCAAGAAGTCTGGAAGGGTGTCCTGATGCTAGATTCTGACAAAATAGAGCTCCCAGGGAACATCCCAAATCTTACTCAAAACTGGGTCAATTTATCTCCGTTCGGTCTCTCCAAAAAACACCTTCTCAAGACTTGTTGGATGTGGATTCCCAAATTTGTTTGCTGGAAGCTGTGGCTGGAGAGGAACAACAGATTATTCAGGAATGAAAGCTGCAATCCAACCAGATTCATCATTAAAGTCAAAGCTTTTTTGGGGGAAGCTCTAGAAGCCAATACTGCCATAAAGAATGGAAAAGTACTGGACAGTGAGGAGGATCTCTGGTTGAACGGGCTGATCCCAAATCATAAGGATTGTTTCATTCCTCCTGCTATTGCCCACTCCAAATGGGAAATTTGACTGGACGACCAGGAGTTCATTAAGTGGAGGTCGAATCTGAATGAACATTGTCTATTCTTTGACGGGGCCTCTAAAGGCAACCCTGGTATCGCAGGAGGCGGTGGGGTTCTCTTGGGTCCCGATGGTTCTTCTGTGCTTTGTTTTTCCTGGGGTCTGGGCAAGGAAACTAATAACAGAGTGGAGGCTCTTGCTCTATGGTAGGGTCTAAATCAAGCGATTAAAGGTAACTTCCTCTCCATATCTGTCTTCGGGGACTCCAAGCTCATTATCCAGGCGTTGAACACCCAAAAGAATCCTTCTCAGCTCCATTTATCCACCATCCTCAGGAAAATCAGGCTTATATTGCCAAAATTCCACAAAATCTCATTCTTTCATATCCCCAGGAAGTTAAATTCCCAGGCGGACAAGGAAGCCAATCTAGGCTCTCTTCAGAGTAAAATATCTCTTTCAGTTAATCATGCTGACTCAATCTGCAATATCCCATAAGACCTGTGATTTTTGGGCCTCTTCCCCGCTGGGTTCTCCTCTGTTTCCAAGCCCCGTCCATCTTACTCCCTGTCTGATCCGATTCATATTCATTTTGAACGACCAGTTGCTAATGAACTTGGTTCCTTCTTTTAAGAAGCAGCCTGACCATTATCCCCAAATTCTCGATCTGTGTCCTCTCCCTGCTTTCCCTGTTGTTACTATTTGCAAACTGATGAGAGGGTGTTGGGCGATCATCTTCAGCTTCAGTGGTAGAATCAATCTTGCTCTGTCATCTTTTCATAGTGGATCTACAGGAAAACAAAGGGAGGGAAGTCCTCACGGCCTCCTAAACTGCCATATTATGGGCCTGCCTGCTGACACGGAGGGAAATCAAGTTGCCTACTCTACACAAACTCCAGCGTTCAACCGTGGTCCTTCTGGCATTCTCAGGGTTTCTATATCCGACACCTATTCCAGCGTTCCTTCCATCCAAGGAAACATTGTTAACAGAAACCTCCTGTTGGGCGACCTCAGTCCCTGCATCAAGTATTTCTGTCTCAATAGAAGAACTCCGCTCTGTGCTCTCAGCCAGAGCAGTAATGTAATTGCTCACGGCTGTTGTTTTGGCGCCTCTTAATAATACTTATCCGTTTCTGTCTAAAAAAAAGACTGCCTTTATTTTTCCATTTTGTGTCCATTTTATAGTCCAAAAATAAAACCTCCCAAGACTTCTCAGGGTGCAGCACCATCCCTGAAAATTGGGCAGAATAGTGAATTATTGCATGTTTTTTACCCTTTTGGAGGACCAAATATACTCCAAATGACCTGAAATTTGGTGTGTGTGATGTACTTGGCAAGATGAACCCAAAAATTTAAACCAATCCTCAAGAAATTTCCCCAAAAAATATCGCGCTGCACTCCAAAATAGTGAAAAACAAAAATTATCAAAAACTTGCCAAAATTTGAAATTATCATCCTCATGGTGTTTCAGATGCCTGTGGGGAAATATCAGCTAGGATCTCAAGGTTTTCTTGTCCTTTTTCCTCCTTGAGGGCTTCAATTTTATCAAGGTCTCTTTTGAGCTTGGCCCTTTCAATTTGATTTCTTAAGGCATAGTGCTTGGCCATCTTCTTCCGAAGGCCAAGGTCTCTTTGTGTCTTTTCCAGCTAATCCTCCAAGTGTATATTAGCCCTCTCTAACCAAGGCTCCTGATCATACTCTATCTCCACGGAAAGTAGCTCACTTGGAGTGAGTTGCTCTGCAAATGCTGTTTCTTGCTCCCTCTCCCTGGCTAAGGCCTTCCTCAAGCCCATTGTTCTTGGCCTTCTCCTAGACAACTGCCCAAGACCTCATCTAGCCTAACCTTGGTCCTTTCAGCCTCTTTCCTGGCTCTGATTGCATTAACCTCATAAATGGCCTTTTGTGCCTCCAGATGCTTGTTTTCAACCTCATAATAGTAGATAACATTCCTGGCCCTAGCTAAGTTGGCTTGCAAATATTTGATTTGGGCATATTTACCTTTGAGCAACATTCTTGAGATCCTTGCCTCATTTTCATCATCATTGTCAACATGAATGAGTTCAAATTCTTGCTCAGTATCATGCTAATATTCTTCTTCCTCCTCTATGACCTTCTCTTTGCCTTTGTTCAACTGCTTGGTTGAAGTGGAAGGCATGGCCCCTTGTCTTTTAGAGGCAACAAACACATTCCTACTTCCCCTTTGGTAAGTTAAAGTAAAAGGTTCAATATTTATAATTTGAGTGCCTTCACTATGGTTTCCATTATGACTGTCATCATCATTTGTATCCTTACGGTCCTTATGGCTTTCATGGATTCTCTCATGGCTACTCTCATCTGTCTCCATGCTCTCTGCCTTATCACTGCTATCCTTATCATTATCATCATTATCATTGCTTGATGCTTCATCACTGCTAACATCATCATTTCCTTCTTCTTCCATGCTTTCTGCCTTATCACTGATATCCTCCATGCTGTCATTATCACTAATATTGGCCTCATTTACATCAGCCTCATTTTCATTATCTTGACTGCTAGGTGTTTGATCATTGGTTTTTGCATTGCATTCATCACCACTATGAGCCTCATTGTTTTTAGACTCAATGGCATCTTCTTCCTTATTTATGAATTCATCACTCATATTAGCCTTGCTGCTTTCTTCATGGATCTTTTCTTTACTATCTTCTTCTACCTCACTGATATTTGTTCCATTGATATCAGCCTCATTTTATTCTTATTCACTGATATCTTCCTCCTCGGACCTATTTCCATCATGGCTCATTTCCTTGCTAATTTCTGCATCTTTTCCCTCATTTTTTTCTAACTCATGGGCATCTTCTTCATTGGTTTCTGCATCCTCACTGTTAGGTGTTTCATCACCATTTGTCCCATTGTCTTGACTGTCACCATGGCTCTTTGCTTCACTGCCATGTTCTTCACTTCCTTTTCATTTTTTTCTGCACTGTTGTTTGCCCCATTGATATCAGCGTCATCTTCATTGTCTTGTTCTTCATTTACCTCCTCTTCTTTTCTTTCTTCTTCATTTTTTCTTGATTCATCATTATCCTCTCCTTCATTGTAATTTTATTGTTCATTGTCACTTCCCTCATTATCTGATGCATTGTGAGAGGGTGATGAAGGAGGGTTGCTCTAAGGTGAATGGATATGTGTAGATGGTGAAACATGTTCAGCAGGAGATGATGGAGGAGTAGGGACAGGTGGATGAGATGATGAAATCACATTTTGCTGAGGATGGGGTTGTGGGTTTGTGAACACTTCATGGGAAATGAAAATCTCCCATGGAATACCTTTTTTCTGCAATTGATGCATCACAAACATTTTGATAAGAGAGTGGTGAAAGAGGCTTTGCATTTTCTGTGGATGGTCTCTCTTTTGTACAATGTAAGAAATTTTTTCAATACTCCTGTAGAGGTAGTAGGGTAGACGCAGCATCTTAACCCTAGTAAAGTGCATGAGCAACTTGATGCGATAGGAATAGAGCCGGGAGAATTTTCCTTCACATGTGAAATATTTCATAATGACCCTCATCATGGGTGCATACCTCTCAAGAAAATGTGAGAAAGGAAATATGGATTTATTGTAGTCTTTGTATCTGGGTTTAAGGAATGGCTCATAGTAGCTTATGTCTAAATTGGCCTTCTTGAACCATTTTTCACCCACACTAGGTATCTTAGTGGCAATAGCAATGGCATCTAAAGACAACTCAAATTTTACCCCTGCAAGGTTGACTTGTTTCTCATGTAGGTTAAGTATGAAGAGCCTAGTCAACTCGCGGTGATTCTGCACCTGCTGTACTTTCTCACAAAATTCATAGCAGCCTAAATTTTTGAAGCAGGAGACAATTAAGGGAGATGCATTTAACTCCATTATGTTTAGTGGTTCAAACCTGTTGATCCTCCCACCTTTGTGTTGATTCCTCCTTGGCACTTGGCCTTCCTCACCACTATCACTGTCACCTTCCCTTGACATTTTGATCACTCTGTTTTGAGAAAAACCCTAGGACTGCACAATAGAAATGAGATGAAGGGATGGAGGATGGAATTCTTTGCAAGTGAATGATATGGATGGGTGAGTGAGGGTAAGGGTATAAGAATATGAGTGAGAGGAAAAATTGAAGGATAACCTCTGCTGCTTGTTCAAACTCTGTATTGAAACTCTTGGCACTGATATAAAACTGATAGGGAAAAAGGCATGAAATGTCAATCTGTTTGTAGTGTAGGGGACAAATTTTATGAGTGAATGGGATGAATATAGGCACAACCTTAGATGAATGAGAAACCTTCCAACAAGGTAACCCCCTGTCTATCACTGGTCTTCTTTTGTAGGCAGATGAAGGAGTATTTAAACAGTGGTTTTAAGTTCAAACTTATGTTTTTCTTCCTTAGGGTCCTATTCCTTTAATTGGAAAACCATCAAATTGCTTGGAGAGGAGAGTAGAGCATCCACTTACCATTTAATTTTTTCTTGAAAATCCTTGGTGGCATCTTGAAGGTGTTTTTTTTAGCTGATTTGAGGGTCTGCAGGTGTAGGAGGCCCTCCTAGCCAAATGCATAGCGCCTAGGTGAACGGAGTATCGAGTCAGGCAAAGGCACAACGCCTTGTGCTAGCGCCAGGTAAACTTGCCCGAATTTAACTCAAAAACTCATAGTTTCTCCTCCTGAGCATTTCTAACTCTTTTTCAATGGAACAATGAGTCAAATGAAAAACAAAATGACCCTTTATATGCCTGGGTTTTAAATTTAATCATTGTAAACCCATCTCCTAATGTTTTGAGCCTTTTCACTTTTCACTAACTCCTTTGACATTTTGTTTTGCAGAATACTTTAAAACCTTTAAGTGACTCTTGTTTTTGCTACTTGAGAGTTTGACAAGTTCATTTTAACATTTCTAGGAGATTTCACACATTAATACCTTGAAAATTCTCCTTTGACATACACTATAAATTCAAAATAATTCCTTTTACCTTCTTTGGCCACTTCTGATTTGCAGGTGCCATAAAACACGGATTTTACCTTTTTACAGATACCCTTTACATCCTTATTCTATGAGGTTTTTCTTGAGTCACAAAGTTTACTTTCTTTGGCTTATTTATGTCCTTTAACACTTTCACTCAGTAGGTGTCATGAAAACATTTAAGTGGCTCTTCCTTTTGATCTTTGAAGCATGCTATATTTACCTTTGACAACCTTAGGAACTCAAACACAAGGCAGCACTTTCAAAAACCCCTTCTTTGTTGGCATCATGGAGTTTTAGCCTACACTTTGCTCATCTAGGCATGGCAAACTCATTTTTCTCAATTCTGGGATCTGATCACAGTGGTATCTTTAGAATCCTTCTCTGCTATCATCATGGATTTCAAACCATGGTTTCACCTTCTTTGAACACTTTCCCAAAACCCTAGGTGTCTGGAGTGCTTGAAGACAATTATCACTGTTCTCTTCTAAGTTCTCTATAGCCCTTTTAAGTTCATTCATTTATGTCCAGTTCACCTCACCTTTTTCCCAATTTCATTTATAATTTCTGAAAAAATTCTCTTCATGTTTGGTTTCTTGGTGTGCCTCCTCCATGGTGATTTATGCATTTGATCCCTGTTTGGCACTTTGCTGGCCCAATCAAGCTACAAAAACCCTGATTTTCCTTAAGAATGAGTGATTCCTGTCTTCCTTATTGCAAGATGTCTTCCTTGACGAGAAGATCTCTTACCTTACCAACTTTCTGCTGATAGTCATTTTAACACTCCTGCAGAAGTGTCAAAGTTCACATTTACCTCTTGCAGAACTTGAACTTGATAAAGTAGTCCTCTTTGGAGATTTTTTGATATTTCTTAGATAACCATATGTTGATCTTCTATTACATCTGAGCCAGCTTCTAGCACAGGAAAAGCAGTGCTTAAAACATCAATTATGACTTTACAACTTGTGAAACCCTAATGACCTAGTGGGAGGGTCATTTGACCATGATCTTGAATGAAAATTGGATTGGAGCCTTCAAGTGTAAAAACAGAGTATTGACAAAGTGGTGCATTGAAGATCCAAAATCCAATGTACTTTATTTATCTAAAGAGCCTACAGAGACAGTTTTGAGACCATCAGTGCTTGAGGAACCTAGTGAACATGGGAAGGAATAGGCTGATTGGTAACCCTAGATGGAAAGTGGAGTGATGGGCAAGGGAAAAATAGAGTGATGAGGTTATAGGTGGGAAAAAGGGATGGATATGAGTGACACAAGCCAATAAGGAGTTTTTTAGGAGTGGTAGGGTGACCATGAAACGACAAAATGGTAGAATAGTGAAAAATTTTCCATAAGGATAATGAAGGAAGTGAGATTTCTAAAACTCACAATATTCAAGGAATTTTGTTTTTAGACATTTATGACCAATATTTAGTCATCTACAAATGGTAAAAATTATCGATGACTAATAGTGGCTCCACTTGGGGAGGGCAGCTCCTTTTGAGGAGGTGTCCAGGACCTCAGAGTTCAAATCTCTAAGTTTTGAAGACTAGTGCCTTACTTGCACTTTGCAGATCGTTCTTCCTTCATTTTTTGATGTTCTCTTGAAGCTACGATCTCAAAATCAGAAAGACATGTTTACTTCAATCTCATTTCTACCTACCCATCATGTAATGTTCCCAATTTTTAGCCTCAAGCTAAAAGGAACATTATAGTTAGCATATTTTTATTTTTTTTGAATAAAATGGGTAAGGAGACCCCTTAACCCCCTTAGATGGAGAAATAACACCCCTTGTGTGAAAGGAGGGTGAATAAGCAGCTAAATTAAGCACCTAAGGTGTGAATATGATCAAGATCACTTTGATTTAGTCATCTTTGACTAAGTCAACAACGTTGTCCAAGAGAGGGAATCTCCATGATAAGGCAACACAATTTTAGAGGAGGCTCCACTTGCATGAGCTAGGTGGAAAGTGTGAATGGGACCCATGGTGAGAGGAGTTCATTAGCTTTATAAGGAGGAGATGGCAGCCCATTTTTTATTATGCATTAGCTTATAATTTTTTTTGGGTCTGCAAAGACTTGCATACCTGGGCTGTTTAGCAGGGTTGTAGTGTTCTTGAACCCAAGGGTGTTCCTAGTCGGGAATCCCTACCTCATCCTAAAGGAAGGAGAGGGTTTGAGCTCCATTTTCTCATTCCTTCATTTGGCCAAAGCTACCTCCTTCAGTACAACGTTTTCCTGTTGGGCAGAAAACGTTGTGTTGTTGGGTGCAGCAACATAGGAACTCAATGAGTCATTCTTTGGCTTGTTCTTTAGTGGGGATCTTGTATATTCTTTGGAGGAGCAGCAGAGGAGACTCCCGGGCATCATTTCAGATCTTTTGGCACCAGGCCAATTATTCACCATCTCTAATAGCATAGTCTGGGGTTGGAACTGCGTTATTTTCATGCAGGTAGTGTTGGGAGAGTTCATAGAGTTCATTGGGAGGATTTTTCTTGAGTAGAGGGATCATCCTTCTACTAAAGAGCACCATTGGAGGAGGGCCATCCATATTTCAGATCTTCCAGAGCCTCATCATATGTGTTTAGTGTTGCAGTGACATATTAACCCTAGCAGTTAATTGTTACATTGTATTTTGTCTGGCAATCCTAGCAATCCCTCCTGGATTGGCTAGAGATTTTGTATTTGAGCCCATATTTCCACTTTTGGGCATTAATTTGTATCCTTCAGCCTCATTACCATTTTTTATATATTCAGCAGCTTCTACTCTCATAGAGATCGTGCAGTCACTGCTTTCCGGCATTTTGTGCAGTTGCAACAACTCATGTATTTCATTGCTTAATCATTGGAGATTGGTTCTCATAGCTTGAGTGGCTTGTCCCTCATGATGTCATTGTATATTATTGCTGATATATTAATATAATGATGGCTTCATAACATTTCCCTCTTATGTTGTATTTAGAATTGCAGATTTTAATGGTTGTGTTCATGTGCTGCTGTAAGCTCTCTCATTGAGCATTTTCTAAGAGACCTAGTTTGGGGAGATCTGAATAACCCATCTAGAGTCATTTCTTTGGGGTAAAATTATGGAAGAGAAGTGTTTAAAGAGTTAACAAGGGGATCCTAGCCCCCTTTTAGCTTATTTTTACATTTCCTTCCCTATACAGCATCCTTGAGGACCATATTGCAACAATTCCTGAAAAAAGAATATTACAGTGGTATCAGAGAATGAATCTTGGCTCAACCTGTCCACAAGATTTAATGCTATCAAAAAGAGGAGCTTCTCTCCAAGAAGAGAAGATTTACAGAGGAAATAGGAAAAGAGGAATGACGGAAGAGGAGGTCTCCCTTCTTCTTTTCGAGACCATGGAGGGTATCATTGAAGACCTTGAGGAGGTAGAAAGGGAAAACTAGAGAGATTCTATGAGAGGGTTTGTGGATGAAGCAAGCCCTAGCTATGACCACGTTGGGTGTGAGCATTCAGCCACACATGCAGATCCACAGCGCAGTTCATTGCCCACTTGCACTGCAGGGAGAATGGAGGAAGAAGATGAGGCCATTGGAGGAGCAGCGCTACAACCCAAAGGTATGGCTCATGGTTGGTGGTTTAAAAATTCTATTTCATGTTATCATGCAAATGTAGAATCATATGATGGATTCACTAAAGGGTTGGTGAGGAAATTTGGTGAAGATCACTGTGAAACTATATGTATCAAAACATTAATCACTTTTCATGCATTGGAGGGAACCATGAAACAAAATCCATTCCATATTTCTGAAGGGGATGTAAACATGTATGATGGCTTGCTAAGGGCAAGATCCCCATTGTGTGAAGGGCCTTCTTCCATTTTTGAAGTCATGGAGGTACTTCCTTCAAGAGATGACCAAAATCTAGGGTCTCTCCTTGATGATGAGGTAATCTCAATTATTGATGGGGAGGATGAGCATAAGAGATCTAATAGCACTGTCCCATTGGGAGGAGATCCATCACCAAATGGAGGTGAATGGGGAGCCACTGCTTCTAGAGGAGCCCTTGTATATTTGCAAGGAGTTCCAAATGTTTCAACATGAGGAAACCAAGGCACAATTCCGGATCCATATGTAACATTTTGTGGGGATCGTGAGATGGAGGAGGAAGAGAAGGATCAGCATCAAGGGTTGATACACCCTTATATATTTCGAAAAGCTTCTACACCAGAGGAGGATATTGTACTACGTAGGGAAGAGAGGGACAAATCAGTCCACTCATACACACAGTCCACTTCTGAACTTGATGTCTCACTATATGGAGGCATTCCACCTGGGAGGCCACCTAATCTAGAGTTGATTGAGTTGTTTTGACAGATTTTCCTTCTCTAACCTACTAACATGAAATTGAAAACATGACTAAACCAGGATTAAACAATCTGATTTTCCATGGGCTGTGACATTTGGACAAGCTACACATAGACATTATTTTTGTACAATCCAAAAACTAGAAAACATGAGGTGTTAAGCCCCTATATTAATAGTGTAGTCCCTTATTATGTTATTCTAACCCCCCTTATTGTTATTATTGTACCTCTGTAACCCCCATATTGTTATTATTGTGCCCTTACATTATTATTGTTAGGTCGGCTAGGATTACATTGTGGCCCCACTAGGATTATATTGTGGCCCCATGGACTCCTATATATAGAAGGAGGTTTTGTTCATTTGTATCATCCAGGAATTTTTCATTTATGTAATGTATTGGAGGTTTCCCCCTCGAAGTGGCTTATTTCTAAGGCGTTGATATCTCTTTTCTTCTATTTTTGGAGCTAGTTACACAACATTTGGTATCAGAGCTTTGGATTCTAGGGTTTCGCTGCTCCAAACAGGTCATCATGGCATTTTCGCTATAATTTTTTTTCTACGAAGTTTCAGAAGCTGAAATTTTTAAGGTACAAACCCAAAATCCTAAGGAAGATTGTCTAAAAATTTCAGAGTTTGGTTCGCAATATTTTCGGAGATATGATCTGTGGAAGTTAGGTCTTTTTTCAGGCTCCTGAACAGGTCATCGTGGAATTTACGATATAAATTTTATACGAAGATTCAGAATCTCAAATTCCTATGGTGCTAAGCTGAAATCCGGAGAAAATTTGTCAAAAAATTTCAGAGCTTGGTTAGCAATATTTTTGGAGATATGATCTGTGGAAGGTAGTGCTTTTTCAGGCTCCTGAATTGCATCGCAAAGAGGTGATCGTGGGAAAAGTTCAATAACTCTCTCTCTGGGCATCGGATTGGAGTGCCATAAAAAGTGGTCGCAAGTACACTGACTTTAGTTTCTTGGCTATCAATTTCAGAGACAAAGGATGAAACAGTGACACGTGGCAAGTCGTACAAGTGCGCTCTACTAAACCAGTCCATAATTAGGTCATTGTGGGAGATTGGACACAACTTTGTCTTGGAGAATCCAAATCAAGTCAGACCTATGGCATTCAAAAGATAATTCAGAGGGCTACTTCAGTGCTAAATTTCAGATATTGAAGATCCGCAATCACAGAGATAATCCAATTTCAATATCGAGCTCCTCAAAAGAAAGAAAAAGGTGTGTATTGTTTTTTCCGAATTGCATAAGTCTTGTTTGAAGAATCAAGTTGAATTGATTTCAAGGGCATATTGAAAAATTTTTGTTAGTAATGGGTTCTATTATGGCTCCAAAAAATAATTCCATACCCATTAAGCCCTCAGAAAGCTATACTATGACGCATGAGGAGGAAGAATTGCAATATGAGATATCAAAATTACGGTACCAAGTGCAACAAATTTCGATCTTACGAAGAACAACCGAAGATGACATATATGGTTTAAAAGCAAAAATGGAGGTTAGTTTGGATGGTTTGAAGGATCAAATAAAATCTATTATGGATGATAAATTAGTGGAATATCACAATGAGCATCAACAACAAGTTCTCCAACTCTCAAAGGATAACCTAACTTTGGTGCAAAATCAAATGAAACAACCGGAAGATCAATATCACATCGAAAGAAGTTCTAAAGCAGTCACAGAAACAAGAACTCGACAAGTACAATCAATTTCAAATTATCTCAGCAAGTGGAAGAACTTTCCTGTAGAAGATTCCACATGGGACGATGAGAATTTTATATAGAAGCATCAAGAAATAATCAAGCGTTGAGGACAACACTTGTTTGAAGGAGAGGGGCATGTTAAGCCCCTATATTAATAGTATAGCCCCTTATTATGTTAGTGTAGCCCCCCTTATTGTTATCATTGTACCCCTGTAACCCCCATATTGTTATTATTGTGCCCTTACATTATTATTGTTAGGTCGGCTAGGATTACATTGTGGCCCACTAGGATTATATTATGGCCCCATGGACTCCTATATATAGAAGGAGGTTTTATTCATTTGTATCATCCAAGAATTGTTCATTCATGTAATGTATTGGAGGTTGCCCCCTCGAAGTGGCTTATTTCTAAGGCGTTGATATCTCTTTTCTTCTATTTTTGGAGTTGGTTACACAACATGAGGGTTGTCATTCAGAGTTGGTTATGCATCCCTCACATTTCTCTTGGATCAGATTTATGCTTTGGGAACCAACAATATTTCATAATATAATCTACTAACTAGTCAAGCTTAAATTATTTGGCAAGTCTTCTTTCACTAACCTATCAGCATAAATTTAGCACATGTTCAGTCATGATTAGGCTAGATGACCGAACAAGACTTTCTTTTCAGCAAGTTGTGGCATTTAGGCTTGCACACTTTCAGAAATACTCATTTTTGGGTATGGGGTTGTACCTATTCTTTTTCATGCCCTATTTTTCTTTTCTGATTTTTCATCAAGCAATGTTATGTACAATGAATGAAAGCTTCAAACTAGGAATTTTGACAAAAATAGTGCTTGAGCATCCTGCCATTGACAGGACCTCCAAATAACTCTACTCTATCCAGCTCTTGTAAAAAGAAAGCATTGTTACCTCTAACTGAATGAATGATGTAAGGACCCTTCCAAAAAATTTCAAATTTTCCATGCTTTCCTTTGTCTTCTCTCCTTGAATCCCATTTCAGCACCTTGTTTCCAATCTAGAAAACATTGGCTTTGGTCCTTCTGTCAAAGATCTTATTTATGTTTTCTTGCACTGTTTGTGTTCTTTTGTAGACTTCTTCGCTTAACTGCTGCATATGAATGGTTTGGTTCAACCTCCTTTGCATATCATTATCTTCTGATTGTACCTCTTGAAGAAGCTTCATAACTGGAACTCCCAATGATGTTGGAAAATAACATCCATACCATACACTAGCTGATAGGGAGACATATTGATAATTTTCTTAGTTGTTAGTCTATCAACCCATAGTGCATGCACCAGTTTGCTATGGCATGATTTTTTGTTCTCTTCCAACAACTTCTTGATGATATTCAACAAAATTTTGTTAGAGGACTCAACCAGTCCATTACCTTGAGGGTAAGAAGTGTTAGAGTGCCCTAGTGTGATGTGGTACTTATAGCAAAATTCCACCATTCTCTTGGACTTAAATGTAGCAGCATTATCGGTGATGATCTTTTTGGGACAGCCAAATTTGGACAAGATGTTGGTTTCAAGGAATTTTATGATGACTAAGTCAGTGGCATTCCTTGAAGGGATGGCTTCTATACATTTGGTGAAATAATCAGTAGCAGTGAGGATGCACTTGTGTTGGGCAGATGATGCAAGGTGGATTTTGCCAATGAAATCTAAACCCCACTATTGAAAAGGATTTTCAAAACTGATAGGATACAAGGGCAAAGGTAGTAGCTTTTTCTTGCCATCAAAGATTTGGCATTTATGGCAAGTTGCAACTAGCTTGTGTATCTCAGGGAAAAGAGTGGGCCAATAGTAACCATCTCTAAGGATTTTATTGGCTGTGGTTTTCCAGTAGAGATGACCTCCACACTCTCCTTCATGAAACTCATGCATGATTCTATCTGCATCATCTTCAAGTAAAAATTTAAGCAAGATACCAACATAATTTTTCCAATACAAAGCTCTATCTAAAATGCAGAAATTTAATTCCTTTTGTTTCAAAAATCTAGCTTTTGTTCTGGACAAAGCAAGAGGAGCATTTAGATTAACAAGTACATACAATATGTCAGCATACCATAGTGAGTTCTGGAAAGCTTCTTCAATGGGTGGAGTTTCCATTTCCTCTTGTTCATCCAGAGAATGTAACATGTTTATGTCTAATGCTTGAAAATTTGTTTCAGCCATGAGTTTGGAAAGTCCTTGTCCTTTAATCAATTTAGTGGGTCTGATTTCTAAATCATATTCTAAGATAATAGCAATCCACTTACCCCTTTTTCCATCAGGGTCCTGATTTAGAATGTCTTTAACAACTGTATGTGGAACAAAAGAAATGATATGGGAGTGAAAAATGTAAACTTTGAAGTCTTTCAATGCTTTGATCAAGGTAAAGGCTTGTTTCTCCATGATGTTATATTTTATAGGTTCATCCCTCAATGCTTTTCTGAAGAAGGCTATGGGTTGTTCTTGTCCCATCATGTTATTTTGAAGCAATATAGCAACAATAGTATGTTTTGATTCAAAGGAGAAAATGAAGAAATCCTTGGTAAAGTCGGGGTTGATTAGAACTAGTGTTTGGGTAAGGGCTTGTTTTACCATTTCAAAGGATTGTTTGGCTTCCATGGTCCACTTGACTCCTACTTCTCTTTTCAGCATGTTTGTGATATTTGTTAGGAGTTCAGTGAAGGTTAGGTATGAACATTCTTAGGAATTTTATCTTTCCAATGAAAGATTGCAGCTCTTTAATTTTTCTAGGATGGTTGATCTGTAAAATACCTTCAATCCTTTTGGGGTCTATCTTTATCCCTTCTTCGAAAATAATGTGGCCTAAGATTTTTCCTTCTTGAAGACCAAACAGTGTTTTCCTTCTTGAAGACCATACGTCCTACACTTCTCAAATACCTTTCTCAAATGAACTAGGTGTTCTTCATCAATTTTATAATAGACAGTGATGTCATCAAGGTATATTACTATGAAGTAACCTATGTCTTCAAAAAAATATATGTCCATGGCTCTTTGAAAAGTAGCCCCCGCATTCATCAACCCAAATGGCATTTTTACATACATGAATGTGCCCCAAGGTGTTGTGAAAGCAGTTTTGTGTTGATCACTTGGCAGTACTAGTACCTGATTGTACCCTGAAAAGCCATCAAGTAATCATATTCTCTTAGAACCTACCACCCTTTGCAGTATATGATCCATTCTGGGTAAAGGGTAGTTGTCCTTCAAGGAGGCTTTGTTCAAGTTTCTAAAGTCTATGCACAACCTAATCTCCCCTGTTTTATTTCTTACTGACACAAGGTTAGAAACCCATTATGAGTACCTAAGTGGGACTATGATACCAGCATCATACATCTTCTTTATTTCTTTTTCAACAAGAGGCACTAGGACGGGGTTTATTCTTCTCAATTTTTTCTTAAATGGTTTCTGGTTTTCCTTGAAAGGAATCTTATGTTGAATAATATTTGTGTCATAGGACTTCAAGTCCTCATATCCCCATGAAAAAACATCTTTAAACTCTTTGAATAGCTCTATGTATTTCTATTTTATGTGAGGTGGTAGAGTTTTGGACAACTTGATCATTTTGGGTTCTTCTATGCTGCCTATGTTGCATTCTTCCACATCAGTTTTGGTGGTTTCTATTTTTGGTTTCCTAGCAACATCATTGAAGTCAAAAAACTCTTCTAATGGGGTAAGACCTCTTGATAAGGAGTCATCTTTTCATTGTAAAACCTCAAGGTCTTTTTTATCCAGGTCCCTAGAAAATTCTACCTCATAAAATTGTTCTAATAGATTTACATCAGCAGAAGGAAATGGTTCTGTTTTTGGTGTTTGTTCTTCATTTGGGCAATCTTGTTCATGCTCTAAGCTTGGTTTTGGTGTTGCAAATTCATTCTTAAATTGAAAAAAATCATCAATTTTTTTATCACCTTTAAACACTTACTAATAATCTATGTTGTCAGTTATTGTAGGCCTATTCTTGACTTTCACATTGTATTGTTCATTGGCATGGGGTATTTTGCATGTGCTGGCAGCAAAGGCAAGTTCATTGGCAAGGCTGTTTTGAGCTCTAGGGATGGAGATAAGTTCATACTTCTCAAAAGTTTTCAGAAGGTCTAAAGAAGCATTCTTGTACTCTCTTAGCCTAGGATTCTTGGCAGAATATTCTCCCTTGATTTGTCTAATAATTAGTTCAGAATCTCCTTGAACATAAATTTTCTTGGCTCCTATGTCTTTTAGCGAATGTAAACCAAGGAGAAGAGCCTCATACTCTGCAATATTTTTAGTGCATTGAAAATCTAGTTTGTAGGAGTGGCCTTCATTGTTGTTATGTATCCAAACACCAGCTCCCGAACCAACCTTGCCACAAGAGCCATACAAACTCATGTTCCAAAGTGTTTCAAGCTCAACTTCGCCATTATGTTTTTGTTTGGGGCTGCTAGAGTTTCAGCTGTCAAGTTCTTCATTTTGCATTTGGTTTGACTGTTCTGGTAAGCCTAGCTCTTTCTCAATTTCATTTACTTGTTCATCAATGTCATCTTCATTATACAAGATAAATGATTCAAGGCCTGAATGGATAGAATAAAGAGGGGCGTTGTTGGGCCTCTCTTGGCTGCTAACCATATATTTCATGTGTGATTCTCAGTACAATCTCCTTGTTTGGTTAAAGACCGGGATGGTAGCATAAGACATGTCCATTTGGAGGTTCCCTTGGAGTTTGGCTCCCCATGATCTGGATAAAAGCATGCCATACTTCGAGGGAATGTCAGCCACTACAATTTCCATAACTAGACTCTTGGCAGGTATTTGTGCCAGATTAACACACAGATCCTTGATTAGACCCAAACATTTGACTCTGCTTGAATCAAAAGAATACAAGTACTTGTAAGGTTTGGTTATTTCGAGGCCTAATCTCTCCATTACCACCTTGGGCATGAGATTGTGTGAGGCATCGGAGTCTAGCATAACATTGTGCAAGATTTTGTCATGAATATTTAAGCTAACATAGAATGGAGGGACAACTCCTTCTTGATATTTTCCCTCTACCTCAGGTCCAAACAACAGCTTTGGTTTGCCATCAGTTAGGTTCAGAGTGTTGGTGTCATTTCCTATGTTCAAAGATTTCAACATTTGGGACCTATATACATCCTGAGTTACTAGTTCAGCAAGAGGTATGCTTACTTTGATTTTGGCAATCTCACCCTCAAAACTAAAAGGTGCTAGTGTTTTTGGTATATCTACATCAGTTTTTTCACACATAGTCTTTTCAACAATTTTGGTTTGCTGAGTTTTATTAGGACTGTCATTTAGAGCAGTTTTTCTAGGGCCACTAGTTGATGTACTAAGGCAACTTGGGTCACCATTTTGTTGGCTAGTTTTGTCTTTGTTTTGATCAGATTTCTTAGCCATTACAGTGATGTTTTCTGTTGTTTTCTTAAGGATGTTTTCAGGGGTCTTTCTAATAGAAGTTTCTAATTTGTTCTTTTTGGAGGCATCTTGAGTTTTCTTACTCCTAAGGTCATACTACCTATGCACCTCCATTATGGCATTTTCAAATCCCAATTTTTACTCTTCAAAATCCTCATATGTTCTATCAGTTTGGTTTGAGGAAAATAACCCTTGTTCTTCTTCTGTGAGAAAAAAAATCACCCTCATTGTGAGAACCTATCAGATTTACACAATTTTCTTCCGTTTGTTCAGTCTCTCTTTCCTCTTCATCTACATAATTGTCTTGGAAAGGAGGCCTGATTTGTTGGTCATTGTCTCTTTGTCTGTTTTAAGGAGGGTCTCTTCTGAAGTTTTGGTTCCTATTTCTGTTTTAGGGATTTGCTTGGCTTTCCCTAAGAGGTGCTCTTTCATTCAAGTTGATCCTCTCCATCATTTTATCCATTACCCTCACTATATTGTCAATTTTGGCATCAGATGTGGAGGCTATGGTTTCATATTTGTATGTGACTTTCTTTTCTGACGTCATCCTAGCCCTCTTCTCAATTAGATTGGCCTCTACACTCACAACTCCCCTTTGTGTGTCTTATAAAGTTAGGGGATCTCTTTCTCTAAATTGGTAGGCCATGTCTGGATCAAAACCCTCTGGAAATTTTACTAAGGCTAGGCCTTGTGGGGGTTTCATGTGAGGTGGGAGTACATTGTATACACTATTGAACCTAGTGCAGTAGTCTTGGACACTTTCTCCGACATTTCTCCTAAGGTTGTTATACTCTGAGAGGATTTGGAGAGGGTTCTTCTTAATCTCCCATTTGTTTATGAATGTCTGATAGAGGGAAGGGAGATCGCGTATGTTGTTGGGAGTTAAGTTTTTGAACCATTTTTTAGCTTCTCCTCCTAAGCTTTGGGAAAAAATTCTCAATTTTATGGTCTTCTCTTCTATCTCTTGGTATTCAAAGGCATCATTCATCCTATCTACATGTTGTTGGGCAGTGGTAGAGTCAGCTCCAGTAAAGTGATGGATTTTGGATTGGTAGTCTTGAGGCATGGGCAGTAAAGGTTGGGGTAGAACAAGGGGGCATACCATGCTGCCATGATTGGAGGTAAAGGAACCCAAGGAGGGTTTGTTAGAGGGGGGTTTGTGAGAGGAGGTGGAGGATGAAATGGAGTGATTTGCACAATGGGTGTGTGAATGGGGGTGGCAGATGAACTTGGACTAGCAAAATGAGATTGAGCAGATTTGGAATGAAAAGAGATAGAGTTTTGGAGAAGCTGAAAATCAGGAGGAGTGGAAGGAAAGGATTCTCTACTAGGACTCTGCTACAAATCTATGGACTGAAGGTCTATCTGGTTTATCCCACTCTGATACTTAGTTCTAAAAATGTTTTTTCTATGGTATAAGTCAAATTGGGGATCTTGCAAGGCTGTGAGGTTTTCAGGGACAAAAATTGCTTTGTGAATGGTCCTAACAGTAGTTGAATCTTCAGTCCTAGAAGTTTTCCACAAAATATTTTATAGGTAATCAACTACAGTAGGAGGGTTAGGTTCAGGGTGAGATCTAGTGCTAATCCTTTATGAAGCCAGATTTCAAACTCAAAAATGTAGAGAGGCTGAAAGTTTAGGAGTGCCTTGAAAACATACCTATCTGCAAGGGTACTAAAATCACACAAAGAGTGATTGGGTTTTATACTTTTGTGACTGATTAGTACATTCCCAAGGGATTTTATGAAAAATAGTGAAGTTAGTAGGCTTACTGGAGGCTAGTGGAGTCACTAGGTGGATGAGATTTACTGCTTTGTGGATTGGCTTGTTGTCCACCATCAACAATTCAAAAACCAATCTAAAGATGTTTTGGGTTTTTTGAGTTTCTTATGTAACACTAATATTTCAGTGAGATTTCTCTAGTTGAGACATCACGTTGCTAGTATGGTGAAACAATTAGATAGTAATCTTGTCTAACACTTGATTTTCTAAGTTTGACAGGGATTTGAGAGTCTTTAGGGTATACTTAGGATGTTACTGACTCAGGGTCCCACCGTGATCGCCATTATGTTAGGTCCCCGTAATTTTTTAGATTGGCAAGAGCAAATGTACAGGGGTAACATCAAACCAATCTTTGGAGTCCTACGACCTAGCCTTCCTGGACTCAGAGAGGGCTCTCTCTATGTTTGTGTAAAGGATGTGACTTGATAGATTTTAGGGTTTTTATTTTAGGCTAGTTATTAGGTTTAGGGTTTGCTTGTTTGTTTGGTTGGTTGGATAAGTTGTCAAGGAGAATAGGTAGAGTAAGAGAGAATCAATCCATTGGGCTATGGAGTCTACAAATTTCTTGAGGAGTTTAACAATAGGTCAAGGGTGTATCACGGGGCAAGTCTAACATGGTCAAATGGATCTAAAAACTTATGTGAGTGGAGTGAACATCAAATTGTGAACATAGTAGGTGCAAAATGGCAGTTAAGAATCCTTCAACAAATACATTAACAATAATGGCCTTTAAGACTACTAAACATGAATAAATAATCAAAGACATGGCATACCAATCACTTATTTGACTAAACCCTAGCAAGTAAGCATGAAGACAACAATCCAGTGAACTATAGAAGGCAAGAAACTTGTAAATCTTCTAGTGATTTCACCTTCAAGCTAAGAAAAAATTTAAGATAAACATATAGCAGAGATCAAATAAGAGGGAACTCCTAACTTCATTAATAAAGCTATAAAGACCTCCAAAGCAACCATTTAGGATAAACAAAAGGGCATGGTGAATCATATACCTCTTTAGCTAAACCTAATCAACAATACTTCAAAGTAAAAGACCTTAAAAACAATGTTTAAGTGATAGAAAAGAGCAGGGCTAACCATAAAACTACTTTGACATTTGACTTATCCAATCATCTTTAAGATAAAAAAGCATAAGTGGGTTTAGAGAGAAACTAATAATTCTATAAACTGACCTAGCAGAGGAAAACATAGAAGCAGTAGAGAACAAACAGAGCTAAGGTGCCTCTAGACAACATTTCTTAGCCTAAAACTTTTATCCTACTACAATAGAAATATGGAAAAAAATGATAACATAGGAAAACAAAAAATAAATAAGGAACACATCACCATTAACCATGCTCATGAATCCTGCAAGTAAGCCTTCTCCATTGTCAAGCAAGTCAAGCCATCCACAAAAAACTAAAGCCAATTTCTCTTCAATCTCAAAGTCTATGTATTACTCTCAATAATCATCCAACATGTACAATGAGGTCTCAATGCTGTATTTAAAAAGAAAGGAGGACCAAAACCCTAAATACGGTTTCTAAAATGTCATAAATACATCATAAATGCTAAATTTTTCCATTAAGACCATGCAAGGCCCAAGGCACAAAATATCTAATGTAATAAATGAAAAATAACTTCTAACACCTAACTTTGGAGTGATTTACCCAAAAAACCACAAAATATCTATTTGAAATATTTTTTTGTCTTTTGTTGACTTTGCAGGCAAGGGCGCAGTAGTGATGTCCAAGGGCACAGTGCCTGCACCGGAAAAATAGGTCACGATGCAGCTGAATTTTGAAGGCCTTACCGGTTTCCGGATGAGCTCCGTGATAGCTCGTTGAAAATATTGTTGAGTCTACTTTCAAAAAATACCTTTATTTTTCCATTTGGTGTTCATTTTCCTATCCAAAAATGAAATCTCACAAGACTTGTCAAATCGTAGCGCAAACCCTAAAAATTGGGCAGAATGGTGAATGTTTTCATCTTTTTGACCCTTTTGGAGGACCAAATCTGCTCCAAATGACCTGAAATTTGGTGTGTGTGATGTAATTGGAAAGATGAACCCAAAAATGTAAACAAATCCTTAAGAAAGTGCCCCAAAAAAGAGCGCAGTGCCACGGGCACTGCGCCCTTGGCCCTCCGAAATAGTGAAAAACCAAAATTATCAAAAACTTGCCAAAATTTGAAATTATCTTCCTCATGGTGCTTGGGATGCCTCTAAGGAAGCATCAAATATGATCTCAAGGTTTTCTTGGCCTTTTTCCTCCTTGAGGGCTTGAATTTTAGCAAGGGCTCTTTTAAGCTTGGCCCTTGAAATTTGATTTCTTAAGGCATAGTGCTTGACTATCTTCTTCTGAAGGCTAAGGTCTCTTTGTGTCTTTTCCAGATGATCCTGCAAGTGTGTGTTAGCCCTCTCTAACCAAGGTTCCCGATCATACTCTATCTCCATGGCAAGGAGATCACTTGGAGTGAGCTGCTCTGCCAATGCTGTTTCTTGCTCCTTCTCCCTAGCTAAGGCCTTCCTCAAGGCCGTTGTTCTTGGCCTTCTCCTAGATAATTTCCCTTCTTCATCTTCACTTTCATCAAAAACACCCAAGACCTCATCTAACCTAACCTTGGTCCTTTTAGCCTCTTTCCGGGCTCTGATTTCCCTAACCTCATAAATGGCCTTTTGTGCCTCTAGCTACTTGTTTTCAACCTCATAATAGTGGATTACATTCCTACCCTAGCTAATTTGGCTTGCAAATCTTTGATTTGGGCATCTTTACCTTTGAGCAACATTATTGAGATCCTTGCCTCATTTTCATCATCACTGTCAACATGAATGAGTTCAAATTCTTGCTCAATCTCATGCTAATATTCTTCTTCTTCCTCCATGACCTTCTCTTTTCCTTTGTCCAGCTGCTTGGTTGAAGTGGAAGGAATGGCCCCTTGTCTTTTACAGGCAGCAAACGCATGCCTACTTCCCCTTTGGTAAGTTAAAGTAAAAGGTTCAATATTGATCATTTGAGTGCCTTCACTATGGTTTCCATTGTGACTGTCATCACCATTTGTATCCTTACTGTCCTTATGGCTTTCATGGATACTCTCATGGTTGTTCTCATTTGTCTCCGTGATCTCCGCCTTATCACTGATATCCTTATCATTATCATCATTATCATTGCTTGGTGCTTCATCACTGCTAACATCATCATTTCCTTCTGTTTCCATGCTTTCTGCCTTATCACAGATACCCTACATGCTGACATTATCACTGATATTGGCCTCATTTACATCAAACTCATTTTCATTATCTTGACTGCTAGGTGTTTGATCATTGGTTTCTGCACTGCCTTCATCACCACTATGAGCCTCATTATTTTTAGACTCAATGGCCTCCTTCTTTATTGCTGGATTCATCACTCATATTAGCCTTGTTGCTTTCTTCATGGCTCTTTTCTTCATTGTCTTCTTCTGCCTCACTAATATTTGTTTCACTTATATCAGCCTCATTTTCTTCTTCTTCACTAATATCTGCCTCCTCTGACCTATTTCCATCATGGCTCATTTCCTTGCTGCTTTCTGCATCTTTTCCCTCACTATTTTATAACTCACTGGCATCTTCTTCATTAGTTTTTGCATCCTCACTATTAGGTGTTTCATCACCATTTTTCCCACTGTCTTGACTATCACCATGGCTCTTTGTTTCAGTGCCATGTTCTTCACTGCCTTTTCACTATTTTCTACACTGCTTTTTGCCCCATTCATATCATCATTATCTTTATTGTCTTGTTCTTTGCTAACCTCCTCTTCTTTGCTTTCTTCTTCATTTTTTCTTGATTCATCATCATCCTCTCCTTCATTGTTATTTGATTGTTCATTTTCACTTCCCTCATTGTCTGATGCATTGTGAGAGGGTGATGAAGGAGGGTTGCCCTAAGGTGAAAGGATATGTGTAGATGGTGAAACATGTTCAGTAGGAGATGATGGAGGAGTAGGGATAGGTGGTTGAGATGATGAAGGCACATTTTGCTGAGGATGGGGTTGTGGGTTTTTGAACACTTCATGGGCAATGAAAACCTCCCATGGAATAAATTTTTTCTACAATTGTTGCATCATAACCATTTTGATAAGACAGTGGTGAAAGAGGCTCTACATTTTATGTGGATGGTCTCTCTTTTGTACAATATAAGACATTTTTTCAATACTCCTGTAGAGGTAGTACTGTAGATGCAACATCTTAACCCTAGTAAAGTGCATGAGAAACCTGATGTGATAGGAATAGAGCCGGGAGAATATTCCTTCACATGTGAAATATTTCATAATGACCCTCAACATGGGTGCATACCTTTCAAGCAAATGTGAGAAAGGAAATATGGATTTATTGTAGTCTTTGTATCTTGGTTTAAGGAATGGATCATAGTAGCTTATGTCTAAATTGGCTTGCTTGAACCATTTTTCACCCACACTAGGTATCCGAGTGGACATAGAAATGCCATCTGAAGACAGCTCAAATTTTACCCCTACAAGGCTGACTTGTTTCTCAAAAAGGTTAAGTATTAAGAGCCTAGTCAGCTCGGGGTGATTCTGCACCTGCTGTAATTTCTCACAAAATTCATAGCAGCCTATATTTTGGAAGCAGGAGACAATTAAGGGAGATGCATTTAACTCCATTGTGTTTAGTGGTTCAAACCTGTTGATCCTCCCACCTTTGTGTTGATGCCTCCTTGGCACTTGGCCTTCCTCACCACTATCACTGTCACCTTCCCTTGACATTTTTATCACTCTATTTTTAGCAAAACCCTAGGACTGCACAATAGAAATGAGATGAATGGATGAAGGATGGCAGTCTTTGCAAGTGAATGATATGGATGGGTGAGTGAGGGTAAGGGTATAAGAATATGAATGAGAGGCAATATTCGAGGAAAACCTATGGTGCCTGTTCAAAATCTTTATTGAAACTCCTCGCACTAATATAAAACTAATAGGGAAAAAGGCATGAAATGTCAATTTTTTTGTAGTGTAGGGGACATAATTTATGAGTGAATGGGGTGAATGTAGGCACAACCTTAGATGAATGAGAAACCTTTCAACAAAGTAACCCCTTGTCTATCATTGGTATTCTTTTGCAGGTAGATGAAGGAGTATTTAAACAATGGTTTTAAGTTCAAACTTAGGTTTTTATTCCTTAGGGTTCTATTCCTTTAATTGGAAAACCATAAAAATGCTTGGAGAGCAGAGTAGGGCATCCAATTACCATTTAATTTTTGCTTGAAAATCCTTGGTGGCAGCTTGAAGGTGTTTTTTTAGCTGATTTGAGGGTCTGCAGGTGTAGGAGGCCCTCCTATCCAAACGCGCAACGCCCAGGTGAAGGGGGTGTCGAGTCGGGCAAAGGCACAGAGCCTTGTGCTAGGCGTGCAGTGCCAACGTTATTGAACAGGCCTATCGAGTCTATCGGGAAAATGCGTAGCGTGTTGCCATGTGTGCAGCACTTATCTCCAGGCATGCAATACTGAACAAATTTGTATGGGAGAAACAACCAAGGGCACAACGGCCGACTCCAGGTGCACAGCGCTGACCTGAACGCACAACACTGGGTTAACTTGCCCGAATTTAACTTAAAAACTCACAGTTTCTCCTCCTGAGTGTTTCTAACTCTTTTTCAAGGGAAAAATGAGTCAAATGAAAAACAAAATGACCCTTTATATGCCTGGGTTTTAAATTTAATCATTTTAAACCCATCTCCTAATGTTTTGAGCCTTTTCACTTTTCACTAACTCCCTTGACATTTTGTTGTGCAGGAAACTTGAAAACATTTAAGTGACTCTTCTTTTTTCTCCCTGAGAGTTTGACAAGTTCATTTGAACATCTATGGGAGATTTCACACACTAATACCTTGAAAATTCTCCTTTGACATACACTATAAATTCAAGATAATTCCTTTTACCTTGTTTATCCACTTCTGATTTGCATGTTCCATAAAACACTGATTTTACCTTTTTACAGATACCCTTTACATCCTTGTTCTGTGAGGTTTTGCTTGAGTCACAAAGTTGACGTTATTTGGCTTATTTATGTCCATTAACACTTTCACTTAGTAGGTGTCATGAAGAAATTTAAGTGGCTCTTCCTTTTGATCATTGAAGCATGCTAAATTTACCATTGACAACCTTAGGAACTCAAACACAAGGCAACACTTTCAAAAACCCCTTCTTTGATGGCATCATGGAGTTTTAACCTACACTTTGCTCATATAGGCATGGAAAACTCATTTTTATCAATTCTAGGATCTGATCACAGTGGTATCTTCAGAATCCTTCTCTGCTGTCATCATGGATTTCAAACCATGGTTTCACCTTCTTTGAACACTTTCACAAAACCCTAGGTGTCTGGAGTCCTTGAAGACAATTATCAGTGTTGTCTTATAAGTTCTCTATAACCCTTTCTAGTTCATTCATTTTTGTCCAGTTCACCTCACCTTTTTCCCAATTTCATTTATAATTTCTGAAAAAACTTCTCTTCATGTTTGGTTTCTTGGTGTGCCTCCTCCATGGTCATTTCTGCATTTTATCCCTGTTTGGCACTTTGTTGGCCCAATCAAGCTCAAAAAACCCTGATTTTCCTTAAGAATGAGTGCTTCTTGTCTTCCTTGCTACAAGATGTCTTCCTTGAGGAGAATATTTGTTACCTTACCAACTTTCTGCTGACAGTCATTTTAACACTCCTGCAGAAGTGTCAAAGTTCACATTTACCTCTTGCAGAAATTGAACTTGATAAAGTAGTCCTCTTTGGAGATTTTTTGATCTTTCTTAGATAACCATATGCTAATCTTCTATTACATATGAGCCAGCTTCTAGCATAGCAAAATCAGTGCTTAAAACATCAATGATGACTTAACAACCTGTGAAACCCTAATGACCTAATGGGAGGGTCCTTTGACCATGATCTTGATTGGAAATTGGCATGGAGCCTTCAAGTGTAAAAACAGAGTATTGACAAAGTGGTGCGTTGAAGATCCAAAATCCAATGTACTTGATTTATCTAAAGAGCCTACAGAGATAGTTTTGAGACCATCAATTCTTGAGGAACCTGGTGAACATGGGAAGGAATAGGCTGATTGGTAACCCTAGATGGAAAGTGGAGTGATGAGGTTATAGGTGGGAAAAAGGGATGGAGATGAGTGACACAAGCCCATAAGGAGTTTTTTAGGAGTGGTAGGGCGACCATGAAATGGAAAAATGGTAGAATAGTGAAAAAATTTCCATAAGGATAATGAAACCAGTGAGATTTCTAAAACTCACAATATTCAGGGAATTTTGTTTTTAGAAATCTAGGGCCATTATTTAGTCATCTACATATGGTAAAAATTACTTATGACTAACAGGAAACAGTGTCCATGCCTATGGTATAAAAGTTAATTCAATACTATGATCTACTTGGTTACCTTTTTTTCTCAAAACAAACTACAGATAAATCCTACTGTTGCGTATATAAGGTTTGCTGGAACTCATGGTTCATGGGGTAATATTTAATCAGTTCTTAGATGATGACGGTTATGGTTTATATTTATTATTGAGTAATCAATATTCACTTTACATGTCAAGGATGAAAATTTTAGGATATTTTATATTTGACATTTTGTATCATCTAATTTATCATTCCTTTATTATACAAGTTTCATATCTTTAACCAAAGATAGCTGCTTTGCCCAATTAGTCTCCATTTATTCATAGTTTAACAACACTATCATTATTTTGGGGTAGAATAAAGAGGCCTACTTCTCATTTAGAATCCCAAGTAATTGGTCAGACCTTGAGAAGAAAAGGCTGAGATAACTAATTATCACAATTTTTGTGCTCATAACAACCGAAGATTAAGGGTATAGGGAATGCATCTTTTTCTCATCATTTTTACCCTAATCTATACTCCCTTCTTATCCATTATTATCCCATGAAATTCACAACATGATTATGTCACTTTTATATATAATTAGGTAATTGAGGTGATGAATTATTGATTGTGTCTACTTATGAGACAAGCTATAGAAATATTAATGACATGGCAACTAATCAGTTTGGGGGAAGGAAACCTCTTCTACACTTTATGATTACTTTTCTTCAGCTTGCATGGCTTCCTCCTTTAGCATCACTTTCAACATCAGATCAACCTACATCAACTTCAACAAATGTCAGTCCATACATGCCATTCCACATTTTTATGGAGGTAAAAATTAGGGTAAAATAGCATAAATTTCAGATTTATTAAAATTTTATGAGATGTTAGCTCCCTGTAATTTGCTAGATTGACTGAGATACAAAGGTACAGAGTAACATCAAACCAAGCTTTGGAATCCTAGGACCTAGCCTTCCTAGATTCGGAGAGGGATCTCTCAAGTAGGTGCAAATATGTGAACTTGTTTGTTGATTAGGGTTGATTTTAGGCTAGATTTTAAGTGCAGGGTATTTTGATTGTTTTTCATTGGGTGTGATGCTCAGATGAATTTAGATAGAAAAAATGGAAGATTGTCAAGTAATTGGGCAATGGAGTCAAACAAGGTCATGAATGAGTTCATCAATGGTTTCAAGAGCACTTGTAGGGCAATTCTAACTTGGTTGGTGGATCTTTAAGGTTGTGAATTAGGATCATGAGATGGACATTAAACTTGAGAACAACAAGCTAATAAAGGGCAGAAACAAAATCCTTTATATACTTGTAAAATGAGGGAGTTATAATATTTATAAGCATAGCAAGAGAATCAAAGGCTTAAGAAAAACCTAATCCATTTGCTTTCAGACTGAAAACAGATAATCAACCAAAACAACATTCAGATAAAACATAGAAAGGCAAAAACCTTATTTAATATTTCATGGATTTTATCATCAAGAGCAGAAAAAAAATTTAAGTTGCATAAGTAACTATAACCATAGATGAAGAGAAAAACCCTAGCATCCACAGTGATAGCTATGAAAGTTCCTTGAGACAATTTTAGCTAAGTAAAGGCAAAGAGCATGGTTAAGACAGACTTCTTTGACAAACTATAAGCAAAGCTGCTTCAAAAGATGATTTCAAGAACGGAGTACTTCAAAGGTAACAATATGCAGGGCTAGCCATAAATCATAATTTATACTAACTGATCTAAATCATTCAAGAAAATATACAAGCCAAAAACTTATTAGTGAGCAAGAGATGAATTCCCTAGCATATCTTAAGCAGAAGAAAACATTTAGGCAGTGAAGGAAACAAACAGATCTAAGGTGCCATCAACAAGCATATCTTAGTCTAAATTTTTTGTCCTACTGCAGCATAGATGGATGGAAAACATATGAGAAACTTATAAAACATTAACAAGAGAAAAATTCACCATCAACCAGGCCTATGGATCCTGCAAACAGTCCTTCTCCATCAACAAGTGAATCAGATCATGCATAAGCTCCAAGACATCAATTTCTCATCAAAGGCTTCAAGGGACTATGTATTACTTCAGCATAAGTCATCAACATCCAACAAAATACATAAGACCCTCATGCTCTATTTATGGAGAAATTGAGGAGGTGGAAACCCTAAGAGGTTTCCAGAAACCCTAATTCAACCATAAATGTCATAAATGTGCTTAAAGACCATGCAAGGCCCAAGACACATAAGAGATAAGATAATAAATGAAAAACACCAAAACATAACTCCCAAATCAAATCAGGAGTGATTTTCCCAAGAAAATATTAAAAAACCAATTTTCCATCAATTAGTGTCTTTTGTTGACTTTTTGGCAAAAAGTTGTCTCTATGCGTAGCTCCATATCAGCAAAAAATGGGGTCTGTTGCAGCTGAGTCTTGGACCCCTTCCCTGCATCGGATTTTTCCCCGTGATGGCTAGTTGGAAAGCTTGAAGAGTATACTTTCCAGAAATACTTGAGTTGTGCTGAATGGATTCCATTTACCTGCTCAAAAATCCAATCTCCCATGACTGCTCAACGCGCAGCGCTAGGCGTGAAAAGGAGGCAGAAAGGTCATCTTTGAGGTGTTTTTTGACCTTTTGAGGGGGAAAAAATGCTCCAATTGACCTGAAATTTTTTGGTTAGACTGCTGGTGACATGAAAAACCAAAAAATGTAAACATTAGCAGCTGAGGATGCCCCAAAAAAGAGAGTAGCGCCTAGGGTGTTGCGCTCCTAGGGGCCAAAATTTGGAAAAAACAAAAAGTTTCCGGATTTGCCTCCAAATTGGCGTGTAGACCCCTCAAGGGGTTTTAGACATCTACTGAGAAGAATCAGACAAGATTCCAAGGCTTTCATGGACTTTGGTCTTTTTTAGCTCCTCTAGCTCCATGAGGGCTTGCTTGATGTCTTCTGCACTTTCCTCACTCTGAATTTCGTTGTCATGCTTGGACTGATTTTTGTCGAGACAGTCATGACTCTTTCCTTGACTACCTGATGTGCTTTGATGGATGTCCTCCTCATAATCCTGCTCTTCCCCATCATCTTTCTGATCTTCTTTCCCATCATCACGCTGTTGTGCCTCTTTATCTTTGTGGCTGCCTTCACTAACTTCATCATCGCCATCACTGCTTTCTTCATGGCTACTTCCCTCCTCTTCATCATTTTCTTCATTTTCATCATCTTCTTCTTTACTGCTCCCTCCTTTTCCATCATTATATGTCTCATATTCCTCTTGACTGTTTCCTTCTATGTGTTCTTCACTAGGGCTACTGTCAGCCCTCTCACTTGGCAATTTAGGGGAAGAGGTAAGAGGTGAAATTATTTGTGGAGAAGGCATATGGGGAGATGATGGATGTGTGGAGGTAGATGGTTGTGAAGTGGAAGGAAATTTATGCTAGATGAAAGCCCGGCTCAACCCACTCTTTGCACTCAAAACCAAATTTTCTTACAAACCCTAGCTCAAAGACATAAAAACTGATTTTTGCATAGTCTAGGGTTTGGGTCAAATTTTGACTATGGATGACCTCTTTGATTTTTAGGAAAAATAATTCTTAGGAGGAGGAAAAATGGTTTACCAACCTTGTATTAGCTTTTAGAAACTTTAGAGGCAAAAAATTTGATTCTTGAAAGTCTTTGGCAAAATCTGCAGAGTGCTGCCAGGAGTGCAACGCTAGTCTGTCTGTGCGCAGCGCCATTTTGAGGAAGGCATTTGGAGGCCTTCCCGGTGTTAGAATGAGCTTCATGATAGCTCGTTGGAAATATTGTGGAGTATATTTTCCAAATATACAATTTTTTTCCTATTTTGAGTTGATTTTCCTATCCAAAAATTTATTCTCCCAAGACTGGTCAAAAATTCCTGAATGATGGTGCAGAAACGCAGAGTGCTGGTGCATACCACTTTTGGATGACTTCCTCAATTCCAAATTGAGCGCATGATAGCTCATTGGAAATCGCGTCAAGTCTAGTTGTCTTATAATTTATCAAGCAAGTCATTTGGACACTCTAGCTATGAGAAAACTTGATTTTCCCAAGGTCACTCCAGCAATGTAGAATTTCTCCCGTGACACCTGTATTTTCTATATTTATCCTAAACCATGATACCTGTGTAAAAAATGAAGGAGGTTTTTCTTCTTGGCCCTGTGATGGACAAAAACCTCTGTCACTTTTTCCAAATTCATCTCTGTTTGGTCATAAACATAGTTTGAAGCAAAACTGGCCCTAGGTGTTGCAAATAACTTGGTCCTTGGAATGAATTTTTGGAAAATGAGGGAGGCATGATGTTTATGAGCTGGTATAGACTTATTATTGCTGACATGATATATAAAATGATTCATTTTCTCTTGTGCCTCTTTTTCATATCAAACCCTAGCTTAGTTGGAAGAGGAAATTAGGGTTTGGTGTAGGAGATTTAGGACCGCCTTGTAGAGGGAGGGGAATGAAGGGGTTAAGGGTTGTCTAAATTCTTGGGGAAATTTTTGGGGATAGGGATAGATGTTAGGGAGTAGGGGAAAGTGGAATTTCAATAATTGAGTGAGGGGAAGGGGTCCAAAAGGTCAAAACACAGGCCTAGTCTCAAAAAGTGTCAAATTGTGGCAATATACTAGGTTTTGTAGAAAAATGATGATTCTGAGGGATAGGAGTGATGGGAAGTGTCTATAGAGGTATTTTAAGGATAGGGGGAGGTGTAAGAGCATTAAGATATAAGCCTTGTTGATGATTTAATCATGGAGGTCATGAAACCAAAAAATGCCCTTAAAAACCCTAGATAGGCAATGGAGGAGTTTAGGCAAAACAAAAATAGAAGGCTGAGGCCAAAGGTGGCGAAACATAGTGATAATGAGTAGCATGAGCCCATGATGGGTCTTCTGGGATGGGTGAGCTGAGCTTGACACGACGGAATGATGAAGTAGTGAAAATTTATCCCAAGGATAATGAAGGCCGTGAGATTTCTAAAACTCACAATGTTAATGAACTTTGTTTCTACAAATCTAGAACCGATACTTAGTCATCTTAAGATAGTGAAAATCTATGGATGAATAACATGAGAATGTCATAAAAATCCATAAGCATTATTCACTCATATTTTTCAACCATTATTTCCCCTTCTTTACCACTTCCCATTTTCCAGAGACAAAAACTTTCAGTTTGGGGGAATGTTACTTTCATTATCATGACCATGCCATTAATATTCTTTATCATCCATCGATATCCTTATTCAGTCTCAAAACCTCCATTATTCCATGTTGTTATACACCAAAAAAATATTTCAACAACGATTGTAGCAACCAACTCAATTTGTTTTCTAGTGCAACATGAGGGCATGCTAATTTTCCACTATGGGGGAGATCTGCTATCCATGGTGGATGTTTTCTCATTTCTTCCTCATTTAAGATATACAATTTCATTTTTATACAATGCCGAAACTGATTCACGTATATATTTAAAACTATTAACTGAATTCTTATGATTTTTGGACAACAATGAGGTATCATTAAAATGAAAAGACCTAGAAAAATTCAAGATAAACCAGTTTGTAGAATTGAAAAAATCATGCACTGCTACCTACAGCCATTTTGATGATATCTTGAAATATTTTCATTGGATTGCTCTGATTTTTAGAGTGGATAATTATTAATATAGTAGAAATATTTTTGCAAAATTTCAACAAAAGCTGGTTTTTTGTTTTCGAGAAATGGTTAATGAAGTTTGTTGTTACTTATATCATATTTTGCTGTAACTTAATATACATATGGTTGAATGAAAATATGAAAATTGTTATAGCTTTACCAATATTTCTAGAGTTCAACAACTATTGTTTCAAAGAAGCATTTGGGGAAGAAGTCTTTTGTTCCATCAATATCATGAGTTGGGATAAGCATTTTGGTTAATGATTATAACTTGGTTGGCATGCAACATGTAAAATTTGGGGGAGATCTTGGGCCAGTGATTTGTCATTATTATTACTATTTCTTGACATTTATTTCATCCATTTCCACCATTCTTTTATCACATTATTTATCATAATTTATCATTTAATTCTATTTCATAATTATTTATGCTCTTTTGGATAAGTAATATTTATTCTCCTTTATTTTTAATAAATTGATAATTATTATGCATGATTTTGTCAATGATGGTTTATTAATCCGTTATAACATCACTCATGCGTTTAGCCTCCAAGATCTCTTCCAGATTGGAAATTCGATCTAAAACTCATAATCAAATATTCCAACTTAGAAATCTGTCGGGATAAAAAGAGATGGTTTTTTTTTGTTATTTTGGACAAACGAAGATGGATCTTGAAAATTTGAGACATGGATTTTGTGTAGAACGGATCAATTCAGTTTCTCTAGTAGAAGTTTTCCCAAATTCGGCCTGGATTGAGAGAAATGAAAGGTTATCTAAAGGTGATTTTCTCTGATTTGTTGTTGTGGTCATTTTTCAAATTCTTCCAATTGCAATACAATATTCGACTTGTTCCAGCTAAATCATGATGGATAGATATTTCAGATATGATATTGTTAATCAATTTGTTGTAGACAATCTACAATTGTAATGGTAAATTATTTTGTAATCAATCTAGTTGTAATTTCCCTTTGCTCTGTGTATTTAAATGAAAACAGAGATCAAAGAGAGGAGAATAAACAATTGTTGGATTCTAGGCAAATATAAGAGCTTCATTTTAATGTAATTATTTCTCTCATATATTTTAATGAAGGAAGCTATCCATTGATTTCTACATCTGTTACTTGTAATCTGATCTGAATTATTCTTCAAGGCAGAACTGAGTCTTGGACATTTGGGCCCACTACCTTGGACAAGGTGCTGCCTTGAACATCTAAAGTAGTTTAGTTGTGTGTCTGTTTATTTGAATTTCAATTCTTTTTCCTTGAAGTAAATTTCATTTTTAATCAAGTAATTTTTTGTTTGTTGCATTTTCCATATTTGTTGTTTCTTGCAATTTCTAAATTTCATTTAATTTACTGTTATAGATTAGCATTTGAATTCTCTTGGGTGCAATAGGTTAAATTTCCAATTCAACAAGGTGTGGTTTAATTTAGTATTGATTCAAGTTGTGTGATTAGCATATTATTTTCCCGTCATTTGCTTTCAACTTTTGAAACTTAGTATTGTTTTTCAAGTCCTAAATTTTATTGCTTGTCGAATGAGCTCGATAATGTAAAACCAAATCATGTAGAACCAGTGTTAGCTATTGGTATTTTCTTGCATATATTTTTTCGATTTCTTTGAAACAAAAATATGTTCCTCGTATTGATAATTAATGTATATGTGATTAGTTGTTTTTATTAAGAAATTAATTTTCCAAATAGGAATGTCAAAGTTGACTTGTACCTTGAAAGGAGTGGTGCCTCTAGAGTGGCTTCTGGATGCAGATGCGCCACCGGTGGGTAGCCATTGAAGGATCTGGGAAAATCATCACATTCCTTTGTTTTTCAAGGGCCTCCTAGAGAAATATTTTGATAGGATCTCCTACTCCCTCGTCTTTCTTTTCTTCCCCCATGGGCGGTCGTCAGGGTTTTCGATGCTGAAATTGCAAAGGTTAAACCAAATCGAGCCCTAACTTTTTATACCCCAACCTCGTTGGGGACATACAAAGAAGGATCGAGAAAGAGAAGACCACTTTGATACCACTGATCTGAACTTATGTAGGAACACAATAAAATACAAAAATAAACATAAACGTAGAGATGCAACAGAAGTAAAATTCATTTCATTAATATCAAATGACTGAAATATGCTTACAGACATAATGGACATAAACTAGCTAGGGCGATGGTAGCTTATCTCTGAGAAGAGATGTGGCGGCTACATGCCTTTGAACTATGTTACAATGAAGCTCCAAGGCCTATTTATTATTCATAAATAATGGAAAAACATAAACATCCAAAAACCTAACCCTAGGAGATGAAATGCCAAACTATGGGCCCTGTTGGGGTAAATTGGTACATCAATTTCCCAGGGTCGTAACTTTGGAATACAATCTCTGTTTGATGCATACGATACCCTGTTTGAAAGATATATCCAGGGACTACAACCTCTCTTAGAAAATGTCAAGTTAAATTCTCACATTCATCAACGATGATTTTCCAAGAAAACGTCGTTTAGAGCCTCAAACCGGCTACAGAAGTTCACGATCCAAAAAATGCCAAAAATAGTCAATTGTGCTATAATTAAGGAAACTAAAAAATTGAAAGAAATAATGGTGGGGGTCCAAGTGGAATAGGTTGGTGGCCACCAATATCCACCTGGATCAAAGTCCATCATAGGTTGTTATCCTCACCATATGTAACCGAGTCATCTGCTTTGTAAACTGTGATACACCACACACAACATTCGGGGAGATTTCCTGCCCATATGTAAACCCTTGGTTCTCCAAGGAGGTGTATTGCAGTTCATAGTTACTTGATAACCACTTTTTCCTAGCTACCCCTTTTTTATTTATTTTTATTGTTAATTTCTAAAATCAATTAATTGATCGCAAAACAAAATCCTTACCGTGGGATACCCCCTTAGTGGATCTTAGGTTGAGACTAATGGTGACAGTTCCTAATTATACCAATCAAGGAAACCCCTTTGAAGAGAATACTAGTCTTTTTCCTTCTTTTGGAAATATTGGTACTCCTTATATGGCAACGTTGTCCCTTCCTAGATTTACCATTGGTTTACCAGTTTGGTTATTTTCGACCTCTTTGGTTCCGAATGTCCAAATTGCTTCTCAACCAAGTAGTCCTCCACCTTAACAAAATCAACCTCAAATCGATCCTAATGTTGACCCTTTTCCTTCTTCGTATGTTTGGTCTTCTTCCTCTTCTTCCTCTTCATCTAGTGAAATCCTCAAAGTTAGTAACCAGGTGGATAAGAAGAATAAGAGAAGGAAGATTAAGAAGAATAAAAATAAGTGGGCGGGGACCAAGAAACCATTGCTACCAATGCAACTAGTATGGGAAAACCTTCTAATCAACCCCGCAAATTTAAATTCCCTTGCAAGTTATTTAAGGGTGATCGCCTTCTTAGAGATCGCCCTGGTATTCCACAGGTATTAGAAGTGTGGTCCATAGGCTCACATCAGCCGTAGTCATCCATCTCTGGAGATCATTTTGGTGATAAAACATCACCCAGTGATAGTAAGGTCCATGGGAAAAAGGGTAAAGTTAAGTTTCCCTGTAGGTTATGTGAAAGGAATAATCATATTCACCTTTGTCCTTATATGGATGAAGCCTAAAAATTGTTGGAGAACCTTACAACTTCTTAGCCACGACTTCTAGCTAGTTATTGAAAGCTTTCTCCCATCCTCCACTAGTTGATGATGTGATTGATCAAAATCTGAATCCAATCAATCCCAATCTCTCTAAACGTGAATCCCATGAGTCTTCTCACAACCAACCATTGGTTGAGGAAATGGTTGACCTAATTCCACCTTCATTCAATCATATTTTTCCCATAGAGAGTGAGGGTCATATCACTTAGGTTCTTCTTGTTTGTTCTGATTCTACTAGACAAGGGGGAATTTCTCACATTCCTACGAAACCACATCCATTAAGTAAACAAGTCATTTCCTTTGATTGGAATCGACTGACATAACCTCGTCTCCTTTCTTACATGCCATTTAAGATCATGGTAAACAATTATGATAAGAATATCCATCACACTGATGAGGGAAATTTTATCAGTATTCTATCCTCCAATGCTTGGAAATCTTTGGGTTCCCCATAATTTAGTGTTCGCTGCTCCGAATCTTATAGATTTTAACAGAAGAACCAGTCAACCCTTAGGCATCCTTCCTCGGTTTCCTGTTACCTTGGGAGGAAAAATTGTATGTATTGATGTTATGGTTGTCATGGGACCTTTGGACTTCAATTTTATCCTTGGGCGAGACTATGTTTATACTATGAATGTGGTTGTGCCCACACTCTTTCGAGTGATGTTCTTCCTGCATGATGGAAGGATTGTGACTATCAATAAACTTTCATTTGTTGGTTCCGATTTGATTACCAATCATCCTACTTCCCTAATCATTCCAAATTTTCAAGTGGTATCTTCTCCACCACAGGTTAATTATGTGGAAACCTATCCCATTCACATACCTATTGATGAAAATGGGCCTTTCACTGTCTGCTCAACTTATTTCGACCTAGATCCAGTAGGTGATACAATTAAACATTTACTGGGGGAGTTGGAGCTTATTTTTTCCATTGGATCCTTTGATATGCATCCCTTCGTGAGCATTGTTCTTCCATATGATGATAACCTCTTGGAAGCCATGGTCTCTTGAAGGCCATGATCTGATTTTAGAGCATATTTCCTTGTCTTGTGTCAATCTCCTTAAAAATGAAACATTTATTTCGAGCAGAGTTCCTTTTCTTGTTTCAATCTTGCTAAAAAAATGAAACAAGTTCTTATGAGGATAGTTATTTTAATATGTCAACCTTGTTAAAAAATGAAATAGGTTCCTACGAGCATATTTTCCTCTACGTTTCAAGCTCACATAAACATGAAAAAAACCTAAGAAAATTTCATTTTCTTGTGTCAAGCTCATTAAAAAATGAAACAAGGTTCTCTGAGCATAGTTCTTTTTCTTGTGTCAATTTCGTTATAAAATGAAACAAGGTCTCATGAGCATAGTTCTTTTCCAGTGTCAAACTCGTTAAAAAATGAAACAAAGATCCCTCCAATTCAAATCTTTGATTAGATCTCATAAATTCCTAAACTGTTCTTTCACGTGATCTCATAAATGAACCTCCATTCCATCCACCTGTTATCAACCAGTAGTCTACTTAGGTGAATGAAATGAAGCTTGGGGGGCATGTGCCTAGAATTGAGTCATTTTGATGGGGGCATGCAAATTTATTTCAAACATAGTTTTTCTCTGTTTCAAGCTTGTGTAAAAATGAAACCATTTTCATCCTACCTCTAACGATTTCCATTTTTATCAGCTTGTTTCTGCTAGATGAACCTTGGTTTTATAATTCCATCATCACCATTTGCTTGGTTGATCATACACTTTCACTTGTTTTGTATAAATTATACAAACATATGTATA
The DNA here is from genome assembly GCA_034641835.2 of Pinus albicaulis. Taxonomy (NCBI): domain Eukaryota; kingdom Viridiplantae; phylum Streptophyta; class Pinopsida; order Pinales; family Pinaceae; genus Pinus; species Pinus albicaulis. The sequence continues at coordinate 1,296,551,693 of CM076577.1, forward strand.
TCAATGGATTCAATCTGATGAAGCAATGTACTAAATCTAGATACTGAATCCTTCTAAAAATCAATTTCGGAAAATAAACACGATCACCAATCACAACAAGTGCAGAAAGAAACAAATCAAACCACAACACAAATAATTTCTCGGGGAAAGCTTGTTGCTCAAAACCCCTCTATTTTCTATTGTATATTCACCATGGAATCATGAAACAATTACAATGCACTCTTCTCACAAGAGTCTCCTGCACTTTCACAACTATCTCACACTATCCCGGACAAAATCGACCAACACTTAGCCAATTATCAGCCTCTAAACAGCTTGCTTGCCTTGCGCAATCCATGTGGAATGCAATCCCTATTCTTTAGGAATTTTAGCCTTCCAAAACTGTGCAAGGTCATGGGCAACCTGTGGTGTTTTAACTGCATTTGGGCAGCCTGCTAACATCACAACTGATAGTTAACTTCCCTTTAACCTTTGTCTCAACTGGGTCTCCACTGGAACTGACATACATGCAACTATTAATAGTAAATCATCAGTTGCATGGCAAATCACTGATTGTGAATTAAATAATATTTAATTCACTTGATCTCTCACTAGTGCAATAAATAGTTACAACTAGTTCAACTAACTTTAACTTAATTAACTGAGTTAACTGATTCCTCATGCATTAAAATCATGCACTTAACTGCAACTTGAACTATAAAACACATATAATCACTCTACATGCCTCACCAACAACCCTCAACTCAGATTTCATGAGCTAACTGAGTTTATCACACTTAGTCAACTATTACAAGTGTTTATGAGATAAGATTACAATTTATTGTCCAATTTAATTAAGGGATAATTAAATTAGACACATTTCCAATTTATAAAATAAATTGATTGCAGACTAATGTATCACTAGGACCCATCACTACATGACCTATGGTCCCACACTAGTGTAGGTGTTTTCATGTTTCTTCTGAATGCCAATTTCACTGTTTCTTGTTGCAAACTTCAACACTCCCTCTCAATGAGAAATGAATGCGACATGCGACTCTTGCATGCAACACTTCTCTAGTGTTGTCTGCACATGAAACTCTTGCATGCAACACTTCTCTAGTGTTGTTCACACATACAACACTTCTCTAGCATTGTTCGCACATGCAACTCTTGCATGCAACAATTTTCTAGTGTTTCTCGCACATGCAACACTTCCGAAACAGAATAGATTCCAAACAACTAAATTAGTATAATGCATCTGTCATCAGAGTATTCTAACTGCTAGTACCTACTACACATGTCTATTGGACTCTCTAGACTGTTGACATCTACATCCATGCACTTTGCACTGCTGCCAACTCTGATATGTGCTCCAATATCTGACACATGTCACTCTGATTTCTGTCCTCCTGACATCTAATTGCATCAATATAACTAATCCTGCTATTGTTTTATTTTGGGATCCTCGTAGCCAGGTTTGATCCATGAGACACACCATCTCAATGAACCCTGCCCAAATTTCTTCTTGGGATTAATTTTTCACATCGCCCCACCTCACACCTGGAGGTATAGATGCATTTAATCCCTCTGTGCATCTAGCTCGAAATTTCTCAGCTTGAGTGGTTTCTGCCACTCCATGATCCTCCGCATGTGGCTGCTCCACATATTGAGGTTCATTCTTTAGAACCAAGAGTTCCACATCTGCATCCAAATCAAGCTCCCTCTCAAGGGACAATCATATGGTACATCCCTTGCATGTGTTTATCTCTGAAAGAGTACCCTTTGGAATCCCTGTAGAAATCTATTGCATGACCTTCAAAGTTCCGTGGTGTAGATGGCCCAATCTCTTGTGCCATAACTCACCCTCATCCCAACTCACCACTTTGTCTGCTTTACCCATCAATGTTGCGCATCCATCTACATCAAGCTTATAGACATTCTTCAAATGAATCCCAATCTTCTTGGATTGTCCTGTGGCTTTGTGTCGAAGGAAAGCTTTCCCTTCACTGAAAACCACATCATAACCTCTATCCTCCAACATTGCACTAAAACTAAATTCTTTTTCAAGATTGGTACATGCATTACATATTTTAATAAGAAGGGTTTACTTAAATATATTTGGAAGGTAACTGTACCAATCCTAGTAGCACTGTACCACCCATTTCGATATGCATCTGGAGGTCCTTCTCCTCCAAGCTACTGAAAATTTCTTTGTCTCCCGTCATGTGAAAGGATACACCACTATCCAAGTACCACACCGATCCAATTGCACTTGACACCATGCATGAAATGAGCGAGAAGTCAATCTCAAATTGCGAGGCCAAAGCCTCACCAGCTACTGATCATGAATCCTTCTTGTTCTTCTTCTTTTGTGGACAATTAGTGGCATAACGTCCATGCTCCTAACAGTGAAAACACTTCACTCTGGACATGCCGTGCTTCTTGCCATCTTTTCCAGACTCAGATTTTGAATGGAATTTATTTCCTTTCCCCTTATTCTCCTTAACATCCAAAGCACAATCTTATTCATCATCATTCTTAGATGAAGATCCATCCCTGGTATTCCAGCTAAATTCTTCTTGCACCAAATCCGACCAAAGTTGTTCCCAATCTAGCAGCTTTTCCCTCCCATTGACAGAGTCTTGATAACTATGCCAACTATTGGGAAGTACTAGAAGAGCTAGGCTCACCAAGTTATCATCCATGATAGTAATTCTGATGCTCCCAAGCTCATCCTGACATTGGACAAAGTTGTTAAACATTTCAGAATGGTGTCGCCTTTCTCCATTTTGATTTTCCTGAGCTTGTCCTTCAGTGCCAATTTTCTATGATCACTGCTGCTCTGAAATAGATCTGTCAAAGATTTCCACATTGCATATGGTGTCACTTTTCCATGGAGACTTGAGACACTGTGGTCTCGTACTCCCTCCAGTAAGATCCTCCTCGCCTTTGCAACCTTCTTTTGCCAAGCATCAAGATTTGCAACATCTGCTACAACAGGTGTTGGGGTGTGTTTGGTGCATGTATGTACGAAATCACACCAACTTAAGGGGTGTGGTTTACCCACTTAAGTTATTGGTAACAAGCAGAAAAAGAAGTGGAGTCAAGCAAGTTAGTGGAACAAGCTATAATCATAATCATACTAGATAGAGAAATAGCATGCATATATAAACTAAAAACTAAAACAAATAAACACCAGCTCTGAAAAGAGTCAAACGACAAAAATAATACGAACGATGGCTCTAGGCCCCTCTTATAAAGCGCTGGCAGTAATAAGAATGAAACTTTACCCTCTTGCCAAAGGGACCCTAGAAAATGGTTCTAGGTCCCGATGCAAGGATGTTTTTATCCCAAGCTTGCGTCGGTGCAGTCTCTCTCTCTCTACTATGTTGGACTGAACTTGTTGGATGGCCAACAATTGAGTCCCCTCTATGTTCAGCTTCGGCTCACACACTGCTGGTATTGCTTGGGAAATTCTGGCCGGCATAACAATGTGTTCACACATTCTTCATCTCATGGTGGCCTTATATATGAGATTTCAAATCCTCCCTTCCCTCTCTTGGTACATGGAGGATGGTGACCCAAGAGAGGGGTATGATTCATTTGTGTGCTCCAAATATTCCATTCTGTGCTCACATAGTGTCTAAGGACACGTTGGTGGTTGTCCTTAGGCGGCTCCAAGTAAGGGGTCACTTGTCCTTTTCTTTGTGTGGTTCCTAATAGTGACATTTCGCCACTCCTAAGATTGCGCGCATATCGGGAAAAAAGGCGCGCGGAAGGCGCTCTTCACGAAGGATTATGCGCGAAAATAGCATTTACGACTAGTTAAAATTTGATTTTCCTCAGACCTTAGATATTTTTAAATACTTTCCAAATTCTGTAATGTCTTCCAGCCCTGTAAATCCTTTTGCCTAACATTAATTAATGTCGTCTTCTACTGTACGATTTTCTAGTGTTAACCGTTGCCCCCTAAAGTGTGAGGTCTAGGAAGAACTGTATAGCTGAAATACATTATAGTTTCTTTTCTGTATCGTGGGTAGAGAGAGAGAGAGACTTGTGTGAAGCTTGGAATTGAAAACACCCTGCACCAATTCCAAGAATGACCATGTCCTAGGGGATCCCTGTAAGCAAATACAATTTACAATACATATACAAATTTTCTGCGAGGCGAGCATGTCCCATGCTCGTAATGTTGTGGCTAGTTAAACAAATCTAGTTGACAGATACATGTTTTGTCGGTATCACTGATGTGGTAGTGATGTTGGCGGTTGTTGACGACGACTAATGATGCCCTCAAGGGAATTTTTTCTTTGACAATAGGTGGAATGTGGTACCCATATGCGTAAACTTGGTATGGCATATAGCTACACATTGTACGCATAGGTGTTGGCTGGGACCTTCCCATGTAAGCATTGTTGACAAAGACGCTTATGGAGGCATGGTTCTTCGACGGATTTGATAAAAGTGCAATGGTTGTAACGTATGACACCATCTTGACATGAAAGCTTTTGTTGAAGTCGAATGTCATGAGGATCGATAACATCTGTGGACAATGATGTCTCCCACAGTGCCACTCGAGGATTCCCTTTGTATGGAGAGGGGTGATCCAAGGTACTGCTCCCTTTTTGGAAAATAGGTGTCGAAGTCAAAAAAAGGAAGCCTCAACCGAACGAGGGGTCGCTGACATAAGGGGTCGGGGACTTAGATGTGATAGGTTTAACATAAGCATATAGGCAAGGGGTGACTGAAAAATGATGATGGGGATTCAGTGGCCCAAGGTCGGAGTATACTAAGCATCTTGGAGGCAGTCATAGTTATTCTGATGGAGAAATCCCTTGAGTATATAGGACTTCCAGGGTGGGTATAATTTGGCTATGAATTTCAAGGTGGCTAGTGCGTGGGGGTATAATACTCCGACCAAGGGTGTTCAGGGACTACTGCCATGGGAGAAAAGATGAAATGAGAGGGTGAAGGACGTAGTGCATCGTTCGAGGTCTTTGTAAACTTACCAAAAGAATAAAATAATTGGGTTTGGTTTGTACAAAACATAGAGGCGAGTGATCCAAGGTACCGCTTCCTTTTTGGAAAATAGGTGTCGAAGTCGACAAAAAGGAAGCCTCAACTTAACGAGGGATCACTGACATAAGGGGTCGGGGACCTAGATGTGATAGGTTTAACATAAGCATATAGGCGAGGGGTGACTGAAAACTGATGATGGGGATTCGGTGGCCCAAGGTCGGAGTATACTAAGCAGCTTGGCGGCAGTCATAGTTATTTATGATGGAGAAATCCCTGGAGTCGGTAGGACTTCCAGGGTGGGTATAAACTGGCTATGAATTTCAAGGTGGCTGGTGCGTGGGGGTATAATACTCCAACCAAGGGTGTTCAGGGACTACTTTCGTGGGAGAAAATATGAAATGAGAGGGTGAAGGATTTAGTGCACCGTTCGGGGTCTTTGTAAACTTACCAAAAGAATAAAATAATGGGGTTTGGTTTGTACAAAACACAAAGACGGGTACCCCACAACATGAAAGTATTCGCCCACTGAGGTTGTGAGGAAGGTGTTTTGTTGAGGGTGGGGGTCCCATTAGTTGGTCTCATGTGCGGGGTTGATGAAGCAGATGAGAAAGTATCGCAGATGGGATTATGCTGGTGGAGGTATGGTGGGCCAAATGCAAGGCACGGTGGTGCGCTCTTGATCTGCTTATACAACCTGGTCGTTTGGGAAGTGGATTTTAGCTTGCATGGTAAACCTGACCTTATGCATGTGAATGGATGGGCATGAGGTGCTTCCCGGATAGAAGTGGTATGGCCATGGCGTCACTTTTGTTGTGATGTATGGTCTACTGTGGGTGACGATCGCCATGGAGGGGAGGCTCTACAGACCAACGAGGATTTTTATCATGTGCAGGGTGAGGTGATGATAAACACGATCGGATGTGAGGACCCTATGTTTTATTTCTGATGGAGAAATTATTTTAGGATATGCAAAGTTTTCTGGGACTCTATCGTGCTAGGGGAAGAATGATACCTGCTCTAGAACTTTTGGTAGATGCTGTTGTGTATCGTTTGCGATCTTTTCCTGTAAAAACAACTACCTCAAGTGAAAGCAAATTCTTTATTAAATATTGTTGAAATTTGTTAAGTCCCTATATTAATAGGATAGCCCCTTATTATGTTAGTGTAGCCCCCCTTATTGTTATTATTGTACCCCTGTAAACCCCATATTGTTATTATTGTGCCCTTAAATTATTATTGTTAGGTCGGCTAGGATTACATTGTGGCCCACTAGGATTACATTATGGCCCCATGGACTCCTAGATATAGAAAGGAGGTTTTGTAAATTGTATCATCCAAGAATTGTTCATTTATGTAATGTATTGGAGGTTTCCCCCTCGAAGTGGCTTATTTCTAAGGCGTTGAGATCTCTTTTCTTCTCTTTTGGAGTTGGTTACACAACATTTGGTATCGTAGACTTGGGATTCTAGGTTTCGCCGCTCCAAACAAAATGTTTGACATTTCATGACTTTGTTTTCTACGAAGTTTCAGAAGCTGAAATTTTTAGGGTGCGAAGCTGAAATCCTGAGGAAGATTTTCTAAAAATTTCAGAGCTTGGTTCGCAATATTTTCGGAGATATCATCTGTGGAAGTTAGACCTTTTTTCAAGCTCCTAAACATGTCATCGTGGAATTTTCGCTATAAAAATTTTTCTACGAAGGTTCAGAATCGGAAATTCATATGGTACGAAGCTGAAATCTTGAGGAAATTCATCAAAAAATTTCAGATCTTGGTTCGCAATATGTTTGGAGATATGATCTGTGGAAGGTAGTGCTTTTTCAGGCTCCTGAATTTCATCTCAAAGAGGTGATCGTGGGAAACGTTCAATAACTCTCTCTCTGGAGATTGGATTGGAGTGCCGTCAAAAGTGGTCGCAAGTACACAGCCTGTAGTTTCTTGGATATCAATTTCAGAGACAAAGAACAAAACAGTGACACGTGGCAAGTCGTACAAGTTCGCTCTACTGAACCAGTCCAAAATTAGGTCATTGTGGGAGATTGGACACAAATTTGTCTTGGAGAATCCAAATCAGGTCAGACCTGTGGCATTTGAAAGAAGCTTTAGAGGGCTACTACAGGGCGGAATTTGAGATATCTAAGATTTTCAATTACAGAGATAATTCAATTTCAATATCGAGCTCCTAAAAGCTAGTAAAAGGTGTGTATTTTTTTTTCCGAATTACATAAGTCTTGTTTGAAGAATCAAGTTGAATTGATTCCAAGGGCAACTTGTAGAATAGATATCAATATTGGATTTTAAAATGGCCCCTAAAAAGAACTCAACACCCATTAAGCCTTTGGAAAGCTATACTATGACGAATGAAGAGGAAGAGTTGCAGTATGAGATATCAAAATTACGGTACCAAGTGCAACAAGTTTCAATATTACGAAGAAAAATTGAAGATAAAATAGATGGTTTAAAAGAAGAAATGGAGGCTAAGTTGGATGGTTTGAAGGATAAAATAATAACTAATATGGATGATAAATTAGTGGAAGATGACATCGAGCATCAACAACAAGTTCTCCAAGTCTCAAAGGATAACCCAACTTTGGTGCAGAATCTAATGAAACAACAGGAAGATCAACATAACATCGAAAGAAGTTATGAAGCAGTCATAGAAACAAGAACTCGACAAGTACGATTAATTTCAGAGTATCTCAGCAAGTGGAAGAACTTTCCTGTAAAATATTTCACATGGGAGGATGAAAATTTTATACAGAAGCATCAAGAAATAATCAAGCGTTGAGGACAACACTTGTTTGAAGGAGAGGGGCATGTTAAGTCCCTATATTAATAGGATAGCCCCTTATTATGTTAGTGTAGCCCCCCTTATTTTTATTATTGTACCCCTGTAACCCCCATATTGTTATTATTGTGCCCTTAAATTATTATTGTTAGGTCGGCTAGGATTACATTATGGCCCACTAGGATTACATTATGGCCCCATGGACTCCTATATATAGAAAGGAGGTTTTGTAAATTGTATCATCCAAGAATTGTTCATTCATGTAATGTATTGGAGGTTGCCCCCTCGAAGTGGCTTATTTCTAAGGCGTTTATATCTCTTTTCTTCTCTTTTTGGAGTTGGTTACACAACAAAAGTCATGAGCTTTAAAAAAGAAGATGAGAGAGGGCATACCTACCGACGCTGAAAATTTATTTTTTCGGGAGTACGAATGTGTGGCATCACCTCTGTTCATCATGGAGTGTTGATTGTGGTGCAACTTATGGTTCAGAGAATGGACCTTCTGATCTCTCGTTATGGTCCTCCAAAGTTTTTGAAAATGGTGATATATAGGTGGACATGGCCCTAATTCAATTCATTTGTACTTGCCGAGTTTTTGAGAGGTCAGAGGACTTTGCATAGAATCTCTTACCGTTGCGGTCAGCCTGAGCACTATGGATTTGCGAGATCATGCCCTAGTAACCTTCATGACATCCTGTACTTGAATTTTTTCAGTTTGATGGAGTTGGGGTCTGTACAGACTGGGTTTGTACGGATTCTAGGTGTTTTTTTCCCTACATTGTGCGAGCGATCAGGGAAAAGGTGCACCCCTTGTGCGCTTTTTCGGGGGATAAGTGCACTAATGCACTCATTTCCCTTTTTCTAGCGCACCTTGAGCGCACCTGTGCTGTCTGAGGGACAAGCGCAGAAAGCCAAGGCAGAAAATATTTTTGGATTTTTTCCTATTTTGGGTTTTTTCTCCACTGATGGGTACCTGTTTTGATGACAGGTTATTGTGGAGGGAGTGGGACTGGCCCGAGCTTCGTACTAAGCTGGCTGCTGATGCTGGGGTGCACCATTAGTTGGCACTATGGGGACTCTTGAAGTTCATGGAGAACGAGCTTCTTCGGTCGTAGGACCGACTGCTACGTTACGTGATCCGTCATTGGCGCAGGAGGCGCAACATGTTCGTGTTGCGAGGGACACACTTGGTCATCCGTACTGAGACAGATGTTTACTTTGTGTCTGGGTTACTGCCTCAGGGTGAGGCACTGAGATATTCACTCTCTGCCGGGAGAGTGGACTTAGAGATATTTAGAAGATTCCACTGTGGTGGGGCGCCTCTTACAGAGGGATGCATCAGCATTGCATCAGTTACAGATCTGGCAGAGCGATGTGCTCTGGCAGTGATTGTGAGACTAGGCAAGTTGGAGTATTGCGTCGGTTGAGGTCCAGGCATTTTTTCGTCTTCGCCCGTTTCTACTTTGACGGGATGGTGGCGCAACTCAACAAGGTCCATCGTGGATCTAAGTCATTTGTGTATGCTAGTATCTTGTGCAGCATCATGTACGAGAGGGTAGTGTTGTTGAGGCCTGTAGTGGCGGTGCCTCCTGGGGGGCCACGAGAGCCTCGGATGAGGATATGGGCTCCGGTGATGCTGCGAGGCGGCGGTGGCATGGTGGGGAATTATTGGAATGCCATGACAGAGGCCTGGTTTGAGGCCAACCCGCAGATGTTCCTACCATACCCGTATGCGGGGATGGACTTCTGGGGGGGATCCAGACATGGGTCTCCCTTTTGGTTATGCCTGGGGTCCCGTAAGTATGTTGTGTATGTTTTCTGTGTTTATTTGAGTATGCATGTACTTAATTGTTTTTCTAGTGACACTGACATCATTTTGGTTACTCTCGCAGATGTTGGTGAGGTGGGTCGCCCCGTGGCTCGGTTGGCTGGCCATGATCCTCTACGACGACGGAGGGGAGATCAGGGAGGAGGTGTTGCTAGGGGACCTAGTGGTGGTGTTGGCCCTTCAGGGGAGGGCAGCAGCTTGACTGCTGGAGATATTGTGGCCGAGCAAGCTCGTGTCAATGCGGCAGTGGCTCGCGCAGATACAACAGATACTCGTACTGTGGAACTGACAGCTCAGGTGTCAGTTCTTGACGATTTCTAAGGTTGAGTGGACCGGTTGACCCAGGGGATGTCTGCTCAGGGTTTCATGGATGAATTCGAGGATGTCTGGTTGGAGACTGTGATGGCCCGCGAGAGGGACTATTGGCCCATTCTATGTCGGGTGGTGATCACGATTGTGACGACAACTCCAGTGGTGGCACCGGGAGCAGTGGTGGGTCCAGGTACCCCTCCTGAGGGGTCACCACCCTAGAGTATACTTGTACACAGGGAAAGCACCCTTTATGAGGATGTTTCCCTTATTTTTGATGAATTTTGTATCTTTGGGCTGGTAGTTGGGCCAACCACACGAATTTTTGTACTCAAACATACATATTGTGATATATATATATGAGAGATATTTTTTGCGGCTCTACATGATGTGTTACCTGTTTCAGTTTATGTATGACGTTATGCTGATGGATATCTATGTTTTTGGTTTTTTATGTATGATGGTTTATTTGAGATGCATTCCAGTTTAGGATATTGTTAGGTATGTGATCAACTGTTTGGTTTGACTCCTTGGTACATGTGTAAATGTGATATAGTCAAATTGTCTGCTTAATATTTTGGCACACAAATATTTTCTAAACAAATGTGTATCTCTTGTCTCAAATGTTTGGTTTAACTGGGACACTACTAACTGGGAATCGAGGTAGATATGCATATGGTGTATACCTTGATGGAGGGCATCGCACATAATTTCGATGATGGCATCCTATTCTACCTGATTGTTTGTTGCTGAACCGATGCACACACCGTTTGAGCAAAGTGGCGATCGATCAGGGTGGTAAATGACCCAGGCAACTACGGCTAAACTTTGAGACCACCTTGATGCTCCGTCAGCAAATCTGAAATAGGTTTCAGGTTGTTGATCCATGGTGGTACTTCGAGCGCTTTCAAATAAGCCTTTTGGTCAAACATTTTAAGTGGTGGGGGCTGTGTACGTTCACTCTAGGGAAGGGACGTTTTGGCCCTTATGGGTCACTACTACATTTTGCGGAAATTCCGACACTTGTTTCCGACGCTTTTGAACAAATGTCGGAAATTTTCCCAAATTTTTTCCATCCCGCCCGAAACTGTCGCTATACCGACGTCTATAGAAAAGTGTCGCAATACCGACACTTAAAAACGTGTCACAATTGCGACGTTTAGAGGAAGACGTCGCAATTGCGACACCATGGCCCAAAGCGTCGCTATTGAGATGACTCTAAACGTCGCAATTGCGACACAATGTCTAGGTGTTGCCATTGCGACGTTTGGAGGCACCCGTCGTAATAGCGATGCCTTTTCGGCCGTCGGTATAACGACAGTTATTTTCGCGCTACATAAAAATACCAAACTTATATGCGCGCTACATAAAAATGATTTTATTGTTTCGTATTTGTCGCAATAGCTACATTAACGTTTGATATCAGGTGCACATTCGCCCTCTGCTCTTGCAGAACAACATTTTCCCTCAGCATTTGCGCTCAGCTCTTGCAGAACAACATTTTCCCTTAGCATTCGCCCTCAGCGTTCGCCCTCAGCTCTTGCAGAACAACATTCGCCCTCAGCTCTTGCAGAACAGCATTCGCCCTTAGCTCTTGCAAAATGGTAAGTTCTTACTGCAGGCCCTTTCTCCTATAGTAGGGTTGACTCTATTTGGGTTTTTTTGGTCAATTCCATTAGATTGTGTTAGGCTGTAGGGTTCTCTGTAGATATTCGAAGTCGAATTCAATACCCACTATTATCTTCATCACCCAATACAAGATTTAAATTTTCCCAAAAGAAAACGCTTATTAATTTGGCGACCATTATTTCTCCACAACTTTAAAAACCCTACATTTAAAATGAAAACAAGCATTGCATTTCAACTACAAAAATCTATTAGTGTTCAAATGTACATGTGTGCTACATTAACGTCACCGATATCACGCATTGGCCCTGGCTCTTGCGAGGCTGTGTCGCCCTCGGCCATGCAGGCTCTTGCGGAAACTGACATTTGCCTTCGGCTTATTCGCATGCCCCGAGCTCTTGCGAACAACATTTTCCTCGAGCATTAGCCACAGGCTCTTGGGCAACATTCGCCTGGATTAAGCCTCGTCTTAGAACAACATTCGCCCTCAGCTCTTGCAGAACAGAATTTTCCCTCAGCATTCGCCCTCAGCGTTCGCCCTCAGCTCTTGCAGAACAACATTCACCCTCAGCTCTTGCAAAATGGTAAGTTCTTACTGGAGGCCCTTCCTCCTATAGTAGGGTTGACTCTATTTGGGTTTTTTTGGTCAATTCCATTGGATTGTGTTAGGCTGTAGGGTTCTCTCTAGATGTCAAGAATCAAGATTCAATACCTCTATTATCTTCATCACCCAATACAAGATTTAAATTTTTCCCAAAGAAACGCTTATTAATTTGGCAGCCATTATTTCTCCCTGCTTTAAAAATCCTACATTTAAATGAAAACAAGCATTGCATTTCAACTAAAAAAATCTATTAGTGTTCAAATATACATGTGTGCATCACTTGTGTAGGGTATTCCTTTTCCACTTTCACATTATCCAAGAATGTGTGCAGTATAGTTCATATTTTTTGTGATTTAGATTATCTTGAAAAAGGAAAGGTAAATTATTTCCCATGGAAAAAGAAGGTTTTCCCTTTTTATAGGTTGTTTGGATTTACGTGGAAAAATTTATGGTATGCCTTTCATATTATGTAGTTTAAATTTGAATTAACAGATTATTCTACATGAAAATATAATTACCTATGTGATGTCCTTCATCACTAATTAAAATTATAGGGTTTCAATTTCCTAGACTCTAACTCATCTGATGCAAAGACTAGTGGGGCATTAACTTGAGCATTTATGCTCATTTATCAGTATGATGATATCATTTGATATTCATATGTTATGTTTTATGTTTTATGTTTCAGACATAACTTATTTGCGTTTAAGTTTTATGTTTCTTGAGTTGTAAACTTCGGTTTAAACTCTATTTTGAATCTTGATATAATATGTCATATGATATCTTAAACTTTATTTTCATTGTACATTGTTAGTAGTTACATTAATGATTATATAGTTACAAACTTACAAACTTACATGCATGATTGTACGATGTATGTTTTAACTTTTAACTTTTAAATTTGTTTCAATTATATGATTCATCATTCATCGATTTGTAATTTTATGATTTATGATTTATCTTTCATGATGCAAGTGTATGATGACTGTATATACATTCCTTGCAAAAATATAGTTATATTTTAAATATTAAATTTTATAATTTTTATGACCCCGACGTCCCCCCACGTTTCCTGAAAATTGGTAGGGATATTTTGCATAGGCTGCTCCTGCGCTCCCTCGTCCCCTCGCTCCCACCTCCAGGGGACTTGGTGGAACATTGCCATAAACATATGCAAACATATATCATGATCTTGGAATTCCATTACATATGTATGTGCCAATGTTCCATAATCTTTCCCCATCATCAATTTAAGAAATTTCCATTGAATATCAAATTATGGAGGGGGGGGACTTTTTGCTGCAACATTTGGCTCAAAATCAGGGACCATCTCCGTATGAGGTGAATGAGAACTATAGATATTTGAAGAAGTAGTTTAGTGCCTTTTCCTCTGGCCATGGAGTCATATACAGTCATCCATCACAAAAATTTGTCTTTGTTCATTCTCACCTTGAAAGTTGCAAAAAATCATGCCCTAATTGAAACGACACTAAATTTGAAAGATATAATAAAAATGCAAGCTAGAAGTGCCCTATTAATACAAAGGGAAAACCTTCCTACCTACCCTAGCTGAGATAAATTTTGATTGAATAGGAAACATGATATTTCCTATGGAGTTGATCCAACAACTTGTTAAATGTATGGGACTAAATCATGCATTTGATTTCTAGGGAAACATGCGCATGAAGAGAAAAAGTGTAGAATTAATGGAAAATCCATACATGCCACTTATAAAAACTACACCGAAAGGTCAAAAAATACTTAAGGGCTTAACTTAATTTGAATCCAAAAATGACAAAACAGGATTAGTGAAAACACGAGAGTGGTGTAGGGTGAACAACATAAATAAAAAGTGAAGATACCTTTCCCCAAGATGCCTTTGTCACCGTTGTATGAAAACATGTTTTCCTTTCCCTTTATACATGCAAGTGAATGCATTATAGGTATGGTGTTTTCCAAGAATAGGAGAAGCCTGCTTAAATATATCATTCGTGGATTGAATGTTTGGGTGCCTTAATGTGCAATGACATGTTTCCAGGACTGAATTCAATGCAAGGCATATTTGAAACTCTAACTCTGTCTTCCGGTGTCTTATTAGAAATTATTTCGGTTTTCATTTTGTGTTTTCAAGTTAGATATTGTTTTCAAGTTTTTACATTTATAATTTTATTGCAATGTGGCAGACTGATCAGAGCAGTGTAGGAACAACCCCGAGACAGGATGATCGCGGAAAGAGGCCAGCGGAAGAACATGTAAAGTGCCAGCATTGCTCTATCTTTAGGTATTTTAGTTATTTACATAATTGAAATAATATTAATTTTGTTCAAATATGCAGACACCTAGCCATGGTACGCCCGATGATTCCCTCTTTGAGGAAGAGCTTTCTTCATCCCTATCTCCAGTGTTCTTGTTGCGAAAAAATGCACGAGATGCAAGGTCAGAATTTAATACTTTGATAGACGCGCCTCAAACACCTGAAACAGAAGAGAGGATAAAAAAATTTATGAGCCAACTAGAAACATATCAGGTAATAATAAAAATTCAAAAGGATATTTTTTTTGTTCTGCATGAGATGAATTGTGATAGTTTGATTTTAATTTTTACATTGACTAAACTAACAAAAATTTCTTTTGTATGTAGCATTTTCTGGCACTTGTTGAACCCGGTGTTGGTGGTAGTGGGACACAAGGGCAAGAGATTGCCCAACAACCCTCTCGTACACCTTCTACTCCTTTAGGTGCTAGCCAAGAAACACACCCTACCCAAGCTGACACCCAGCCAACTGCTGAACGTGTTGGCAATGATGAGGCTGATATGGCCAACTACATTATTGTGTTTCCTGGAGCTACACGTGTCAGCTCCACAGGGGCCATTAATGGCACGTTGTTGGTGAACGATGAGGGTGTCCCTATAAAGCATGTACAACTCCCAGGTAAATTTTAATATTTTAACTATTTCATGTACTTTATCTAAAACATATTTATCGTGATTTTTATTTTTAAATTAATGATAATATCTTCTTTTTCTTTTGGTTTTATTCTGTGTAGGAAACAATGAGTTCTACAGGATTCTGGAGAGCCATGCGTTGGTAATTTTTGGCCCAACCATACGTGCAGGGTGGAATTCCCAGAATTCCAACCTGAAAAAAGAACTTTTAGATTATCTAGAAGCCCTTTTTGGGGTCGGCACATTTGACAGAAAAGCGGTGGCTCAGGTAGCCGGCAAATATTTGAAATATACCAGGGACACCTATAGGACGCAATTGCAATTTAAACCTAGATATGAGCGTCCTCTCGCAGTTTCAGAGAGTGAGTGGAGAGCACTCATCCATGACGGAAAAGAGAAAAGGGCAAAGAAAGAAGGAAAAATGCCAACTGGACCCGCAAGGTAAATTGCAACTTTAATTCAATAGCTTTAATTTTCTTTATGTCTAAAATAAAAGTGTGCTACGTCATATCTGACTTCAATCTTTTGATGCTAGGTTGCCTGACACCTCAAAAGCAACCAAAGCTAGGATTGAGAAAAAGGGCCATCACAAGCTCGGCCAGGGTGGCTACTTGAAATTAGCTGCAAGAATTGTAATTAAGTAGCTAAACATCTTATAATTAATTGTATCGCCTTCCAACGTTTTTGTAATCCTATCGGATATGATTAAAAATACACAATCATATATAATGTAGGGTGATGACTTTGGAACAATAACTACAGAGGAAGATAAAAATACTGCTTTCCGTTTTGGCTATCAAGCTGTAGTTGAACGTCGCAGAAGCTTGGGGCAGGTCCCAAGATCTACAATGCCTGATAAGGTAAAACATTAACCTTTCGATATTTTTGTTTTCGTCCATAAATTTAATGTCTAACAACTTTGTTTAAATCAGGGGAGCAACACTACCGACGAGGTAAATAACCCAGTTTTAGAGCCGGATGTAGATGATCCTCTCGTGCAACCTGATCATTGTAGTGGGGACCAGGCCGACAATGCTGCTATCAGTGAGGGCCGTGACGGTAATTAATTTCCACTTATAATTTTTTCTAATTATACCTTGATGGTTGTCCTTATAAAATTTTTTGTTTAAATGACAGAGAATGTTTCCCTTGAGGATCTTACCACTAGAGAGGAAGACAGGGCAACAGTCCCAACGGTGACAACTGGTGCACCAGGTAAATAATCTCATTGCAATTTTTTTTATTAATATTACCGAACTAGTTCAATGATATTTAAAAGCTGATAATTAAAATTTAATATTATCTGTTTTTGGAGGCGATGCCCCGTCACTGGATGAGACCAGACATCGTGACAATGCAACTAGGTCAGCGGCGACAACTGGTGCACCAGGTAAATAATCTCATTACAATTTTTTTTATTAATATTACCGAACTAGTTCAATGATATTTAAAAACTGACAATTAAAATTTAATATTATCTGTTTTTGTAGGCGATGCCCCGTCACTAGATGAGCCCAGACATCGTGAATACGCAACTAGGTCAGCAGTGCGGGTTGAAAGGCACGAAACAGGAGCAGAGCACGATGATATTGATGATGTAATTAGGAGCTTTAAAAATAGGAAGAAGAAAAGAAAATTTGACAATGTAAAATATTGTATTATTATAAGACAAACGTTACCATACTTGGAACGTTTTTTTGCGTTATATAAAAAACTCATTTATCATACTATTTTTATGTCGAGCATTAATTGCAATGTTTCCTTGCGTACTTTTTGTTGAATTGTTTTTTTATTAGTTATTGAATATTTTTTTTTATGCTCATGAAAGTAAAAAATGAAATATAGATTGGGTATTAGGGAATTGAGAGTGATGTGAGGGGGAGGGAGGGGCCATAAGAGCTTCCACCTTCACGTGGTTGGCCCTGTTTAGTAGAGAATAATTTATTGGAGCGATTTAATCTTGGAGCAAACCTCCCTCGATCCAGCGTAGCAACAAAAAAGTCACTGTTGACTTAGTTGCTACTCTTTTAGATTGTGGGAGGCTTGTTCCAAGTTCATGCGACTCCAATAAATTGTTCTTGAAATGAAGAGGAGTTTATTCGGGTATGTTTTGACATTTTCAACATATGTTCTAACATTATCATAAGAATGCATCTTAGAGTAAAAAATACTACATCAATTACTTGTATTTATTGTATAGATAATGATGGATTTTGATTGACTTGGCAGTGCAGGTACAAATCCTCTTGCATCATGAGCAATACAACTTGTCCACCAGGGTCATGTCCAGGATATTTTTGCTTGTGCGCTTGACCAGGTTCGTAATGTCACATTTTGTAAGTTCCTTTACAGTTCATAATTCAATATTAAGCTTGTTCATGATTATTATCTAGTTTTTTTGTATGTGTTTTTTCATCTATTTGATTGTAAGCAACTATGCATGTTTCCTGTTGTTCACTATGATTTCTCCCATTACCACTCCCAGGATGAATCCGACTTTATTTTTACATAGGTTACTTTATTGTTACTATGATTTCTCCATTTACTATTTCATAGGTTACATCATGTAAATTTGTCAATCTCAGGTTGGTGATGAGCTTTAGTTCTCCAGATTTGGGGCTTTTCTGATATTTTATCCCTCATGTCATTCCTGCATCACCTCGTTGTTTGAGCATGCCAATTGTCTACCACTTGTACCAATTGGCACATGTCAATCTCTGAGTGGTGCCACATTTCACCTATTTTCAATGAGAGTTTAGGGTTTCTCTAACATAGCTTCAAAAATCCGATTCAGTGCCTGCTTGAATATTGTCACATAATACTTATGGTTTGGATTGATGAGCATGTTCTGAATGGTTGGTTGATTCATAAGAACCACCCATATAGTCATCTTGAGATATTTTAGAATATTTCTCGGGTTTCCTTTTTCACCGTTTCTAGTGGGTGGGATGGTGTGGGGTGATCCATCAATACTGGTGCTCTTGTAGTAGGGAATTTGTTTTTGGGGATATAAAGGAGCATTTGATGTAGATATCACATTGGATGCATTCATAGATGGGCACGAGAGGTCAAGAATTTAAATTAAAAATATGCAACCTCTAGCATGGCAACCTGAAGGCCGCGAGAGACACTGGTTAAAGATTGTTTTGTGCTGGCCTTAATATAGTCGTGATTTATTTCTATTATCTTAATGCAAATATATAGTTTGGTCTCATTAAAATGAGGATTGTGGTTGTATTTCTCTTTGGTTGTTTCTCTCTTAATGCTCCAGAAGTTGCCAAAAGTTGCGATAGTTGTTTAGTTTTCCTGTTACAACTTAAAAGTGGTTTTTAGCAATGGGAGTCATGTTTTTTAAGGTTCATACTAATATGAAGATCTTGTAATTCTATATTCAGCATAAGAGAAGATGGTCTCTACTTTGGGCGGTATGACAACAATTGCCACATCTACCTCATTGGGTAACAATGGAAAGGGGAAGAAGTTGGGTGCAATGTTTGATAATTATGGCAGACAATTGTCTTCTCTTTTAGTTTTTTCACCCATTTCCTTTAATCGCTCAAGCAGAAGAGGGACTCTGAGATTACGCGACAGAGAGAAGGTAGTTAATACAAGAGCTATGGAAAAGGAGTTTTACTTCAACAAGGATGGCTCGGTGACAAAAAAATTGCAGGTCAGAGAAAAAATTATGTTTAAAGGAAGGTCACCTGCACGTGAAACTTCACTGCGGTGGATCTTTCCTTGTCCACTTATATTTGATTTTAATGTGTTATTTTAATTTTTCATGGAGGTTTGTTTTGGCATATGGTCTGGCATTCAATTGCACACTTACTGAAAGCATTGTCAATTTGTCTTGCAGGCGGTGTGAACAAACTTGCTGATCTTGTTGGAGTCACCCTTGGGGCGGAGGGCAAAATGTTGTCTTGGAGAGCAAGCATGGTTCTCCGAAAATAGTTAATGATGGTGTGACAGTAGCTAAGGAGGTAATTTGTAGATGTGTGCTCTGGTTTTTTTTTTAACGTTGTATTAGTTCCCCCTCTTAAATGTCTTAGATTTGGTAGGCATAATTTGAAAACTCAAAGGTGAAAGGAAACATATTTGTTACCCGGTGGTCTACTTGGCCTATGGACTAGCCACATTAGAGTAATGCATAAAGCTTTTCACAACAATAAAAGGAAAGGGTTATGGCTGAGTCAAATTTTATTGTTATTGACAGTGTAATGAAATGTATCTCAATGCTATGGTTTGGCCTTTTTATTGGTTGAATTAGAGGACCCAGTTGAAAATATTGGGGCCAAGTTGGTAAGGCAAGCTGCGGCAAAGACAAATGATTTAGCTGGGGATGGAACCACAACATTTGTTGTTCTTGCACATGTTGGAATATTGAAAAATTCCAGAACAATGAATGGAGAATAAATCTCCCTTCCTCTAACACACGGAAAATAAAAATTTCTTTGACAGGAGACAGAGTTTCAATACTTTGAAAAAAAAATTATATTCCCTTCAATAACTCAAAAAAAACTATTACTCTACTTCCTCATTGAGAGGGATTACAAAATTATGACTGCTACAAAACGCAGTGCATAAAACGAACTCATTGTCTGTTCAAAACAAACATACTCTGTCTCTAAAACACTCTGTTGTGTTTTTCCCTTTCGCACTGCTGTGCATACACACTTAAAAAGTTACACTCAGTCTTTCACTTTTTACACACTGCTGTGTAATAAAAAATTTACGTACTGTCTATAAAAAAACTACCAAGCTTTTTCGACCTTTTTATTTTTATATGCCGTAACATATAAAACATATTATAATAAACCCTCTTTAAAAAAAAAAAAAAATTAAAACTAAATTCTATGGCCCACCTTTCATTTCGCATATGATATATATATATAACATATGTTTAAAACATATGTATATATTAAACTATCAAAACATTAAAGAACCCTTTCCGTCGGAATTCAAAAGTCTGAATAGATTGAATTTCAAACCAAATTTGCGTTCCAAAATGGGATGCTGACGTCTGCCTAATTTTAACTCGAAATCCCAATCCAATGTGCCCTATAAAAAAATTCGGGTCCGGTTTTCAGGTTTTCAGATTCCCTTCAATTTCATGCGATCCAATATTAATGCTCCACGTGTCCTCCTTTTGAATTTACAAAACTGTCGGGTAAATTTCTGTTTGTTTAATTTCTGGTTGGTGAATTGAGTTAATGCTGGTTGTTGTGTTTAAATACAATCCTGTACAGAAATATGGATGCGGCCGTCTACAAAAAAAACTTGTAGGAATTTTAAATGCTGAATTAAATTTCTGGATGACATGCAAGCAACCTCCAAAAAAAATGTTGCTGCTACATCCGTCCTTCTGCTGCAGCAGTTGAAGTTAAAATTCAACAGCACAGGGTTTAATAAGTGAGGGTGTAAAGGTAACTTTTTGTCGATAGTACTGGATTAATATCATCTATTCATTTTTGTAGGGTCTTATGGTGTTTGGTTTTTTAGTTTTGGGTTGGGCTTATTGAGTCTAAGATAGTTTTTGAGTGAAAAAATTGCTATCAGGTATTAAAAATTTTTGGTTCTTTTGTCAAAATTTATGAGCTTGTTAGGAAATACAAAACTGACAATGGTTGTATCTTAAATTTGTGGAAAATAATTTGAAATGAAACCTTTTTGTTTAGGTTGTTGCAGTAGGTGCAAACCCCATTCAAATTACTAGGGGCATTGACAAGACAATAAAGGCCCTTGTTTTAGAACCCAAAATTTTGTCAAAGGAGGTAAACGCTTGCCTTTTGAGTAGGCTGGTTTTCCTTTTTGCTGATGGTTTGGTGTATCTAATTGAATTAGTTGCCTAAGGTATTTTTGGTTGCAAACTCCTTTTCATTTTTCATACGGTATTGGCCTTGTGGAATACATTTGATTGTGTGGTCTTGTTAGATCTACAACATTTGTAGTTGTTTAGTCTTATGGCCGAGGTGCACTTTTATTATGGAAATAGTTGATGCAATATTGTCATTTAATCCTTACTGTAGGGTAGCATGTTGAGAAGTTTCTTGTGAAACATTTGGTATTCAAAATGACACTTGATCCTATACAGTATCATGCACTTGACTTCAAAATTCAAATTCAAAGTGTGCCAGACAATTCTTGCAAAATTTCAAATATTTATGTTGTTTTAAACCATTATCTTTTTCATGTATTGGATGCTGAAAATGTGAAAAAGACTTTGGTATGAAACCAACTGGTGAATAATTTCCAGCAAAAAAACCACTTCCAAGACATGATTTAGAAGTAGAACATATGTACTTATGTAGCATAGAAATATATCCTTGATGCATTGTCGATGTTTGGCTAGGGTTATTTTTGGAGAAAATAACTCCTTATTCCTAGAATAGTGATCTTCAATACAAGTAAATGCCAGAGAAGAGAGATCATCGTGTGATGCAAAAAAACTGAAATTGGACACCCAAGGAGAGCTGGTGTGTCTACAATCGCTCTGTCGGCATTTTCCCTTGGTGTACCCCGTTCTTTTCCTCCAGCCTGAGTCTTAATTGACTTCTTCTTTCTTCGGGTTTATTTATCAAATTCGTAGAATTTGATAAATAAATACTATCCACAGTGGTTGGAATTTAATTTATATTCCCGACTTTATATTATCTCCAATCCTTATAACCAATGTTTAACTTTCAACACTTTGTATTTATACTCCACGTTTCTTTTTAAATAAATAACTTGTAATGAACTTTCGACTCTATATTTCACCACCCAGCCTTACAACAATCACGCTCCAGACTTATGCTAATTATCCGCCAATCGTTTAATTAAACAATTTCATTATACTCCGACCCCACCTATATATATCAATAACCAATCAAACACTCGTATCGTACCTGGCTATCCTCCGCACACCTTAGTTAACCTCCGGGCAAGTTCAACGTGCGACCACCGTCCGATGGCCCTTCTCCAAATCAACGACTCTTGGCAATTTCACTCGGCTTCCAACGTCGGGCTTTAACGTGCGATGGCACGGGTTAAACGGTGGTTTTCCGGGGGTCACTTCGCCACGTGTCGCTTTCCCTATGGAATCGCTCGCGAATAGGAAATACCGCCTACTCCGCAAAAGCGGTGCGATATGGGCAACCCGCTTTTGTGATTTCGCTCGTGGTTTTGGTACAGGGCTTGACCACGGGTGCAAGTCTGGTTCCGCTATCCTTTTTTTTGTTAACTCATGTCCAATCCTTGGGTCAGGTTCCGAAAGCACAACAATTTTGTCTCTTTATTAAGCGGGATTTTTATATTTGAACAGTTTTCACGACCCCGGTTCTCTACACAGACCTCGCCTTGGATATTTTTACATAAAAATGATTGTTCTCGATAATTATTTATATAACTTTTCCACATGTTTAGTGTGGTATTCCCATGATTTATTATAAATATGTGTATTATCAAAGAAAACCAACACAAATTTTATAAGATGGGATCAAACAAAATTGTTCTTGAGTCGAGCCCGCCGGACTTCAAACGGCGATAAACCATAATTCAAACCAAATTCGCGTTCAAAAATAGCCTGCTGACGTCGGCCAATTTTGTGACGCGAATTTCTTATCAAATTCGCCCTAATATTTTACGGGTCCGGATTTCCACTGCGCGAGCGGCCCAAACAAAGATCCGCTCCAATCAATTTCTGCCACGTGTCCTCAATAAAAAACTTGCCCTGCTCCCGGCTGCGGGTGCATTCGATGGCGTTTAAGGTGATGGGACATGGATATGGCGATTTCATATCAATCGCATTAACATTTAACGCTGTTCAATTAAATTTTCACATCAAATCTGCATTAATTAATTTTTAACACTGTTCAAGATCGAACCTCCACTCCTCTTAGCGATTCTGCACGCTCCAATTTGATCCGGCCTTCGGCTCTCATTATTAATGATCAGAGATTAATTATGACGGGCGTCCTTTGATTGCATTGCGGACGGGTCGACAAAATGGCGTTTAGCCATGGTTTTTCAGACAAGCCGGTTGCTGGATTACACTGCCTGCTAACTGTGACGATAAGGAGAAGTGGCCAGCTGAACTTCTGCCTAGACGTTGCTGCATATTTGCATTTCTCTCGGTTCTGTCTCTGTCTGTCTTCCTCTGTTAATTGAAATTATGCTTCTTTGTCTCCTCTTGTGCCCACTGCGCCTGAGATTGCACCCATGCCTCGCGTGTGTCATAGGATGCGTTGCCGCAGGGGGAGCACTAGACGTCAACCCCGGCGCGCTCCCTCCAGCCCCTCAACAGAGTCGACTTCTGGCCAGTCCAGTGATTATTACTTAGGTCGATATCCAAATACTAGGAGTGGGCAGGGTCGGCTTGTAGCGTCTGGCCACCGTATGGATTCCCCTGCTCCTGGCTTCCCCACCGTTAGTTCACCTTCTCCCACGACGCGCACTGCGCAATTTTCCTTTAATTGCTCTCTCAACCGCCCAAGAATCACGGCTTTAGTCACTGTGGTCTTCCGCGAGGAGGCCCAAATGGAGGAAGAATGCACCCGTCCGGCGGGTCTGAGCTCGGAAAAAGCCGGCCAGAATTCGGGCCTTCAGGAGGGGATCCGTCGCATGCATGTGGAGGTAGCACCTAGCGATCCTGGACCTTCCGAAGGATGGTGCCGAATCGTGGAGGAACCACCGGAGGAGTAGTTTGGTTAATTTTTTTTTCTTGCTTAGCAGGCCCACTTAATTGGGCTGCTTTTAGTTTATTTTACTGTGTTGGACCTTTGTAATATTTTTGAATTCTGTAAATTAAACGTTCAAGACTGGTTTCCCCGTATGAGGGCAGTCTTCTTAATTTTTTGATTTTTTGATGACAAATTTGCCATGAGTATGGCCAGGCAATGTTTTTGACTTCGGTGTAATTTTATTCTCAATGTTAATAGATTAACTTTACTTAGAATTCTCACATGATTAGCGTTTTTCTTGATTTGTTCAAGGATTTTGGGTACTTTAATTTGTATTTAGCACAATGGACGTCGGTACTCTATCTGTTGCTTTACTTTTCTACATACTACTATTTCACTTTCTTATAGATGCCTCGGGCATATTTGAATGCTTTCTCAGATTGTCGATAATCTCCATGTGGACCGTTACTGGATTTTATATCATGTCCCTGTATGTGACATGGGGTATTTTTCTATCATTATCTGGGGTGGGACTTCCACTTTTCTGGATGGATATTTGGGTTCCAATCTTCAGATGTGAAAATGTAATGACTTCATGGACTGTTTTACTTCATATAATATATTGAAAACAACATTTTTTCTCTTGTGAAAAAAAAATGATTAATGTTTATCACTCTGCCTTCAAAACTAGCGATGCTGGTCTATGTTGCTGGTTTATTGATATGGTCTGATGGTCTTTTTATATTTTGGACATATCACACTCCTCACATGATTAGCGTTTTCTCTGTTCAAGGATTTTGGGTACTTTAATTTGTATTTGGAACAATGGACGTCGGTACTCTATCTGTTGCTTTACTATTCTACATACTGCTATTTCACTTTCTTATAGATGCCTCGGGCATATTTGGATGCTTTCTCGGATTGTCGATAATCTCCATGTGGACCGTTACTGGGTTTTATATCAAGTCCCTGTATGTGACATGGGGTATTTTTCTATCACTGTCTGGGGTGGGACTTCCACTTTTGTGGATGGATATTTGGGTTCCAATCTTCAGATGTGAAAATGTAATGACTTCATGGACTGTTTTACTTCATATAATATATTCAAAACATCATTTTTCTCTTGTGAAAAAAAAAATGATTAATGTTTATCACTCTGCCTTCAAAACTAGCGATGCTGGTCTATGTTGCTGGTTTATTGATATGGTCTGATAGTCTTTTTATATTTTGGACATATCACACTCCTCACATGATTAACGTTTTTCTCTGTTGCAGGATTTTGGGTACTTTAATTTGTATTTGGAACAATGGACGTCGGTACTCTATCTGTTGCTTTACTATTCTACATACTGCTATTTCACTTTCTTATAGATGCCTCGGGCCTATTTGGATGCTTTCTCAGATTGTCGATAATCTCCATGTGGACCGTTACTGGGTTTTATATCAAGTCCCTGTATGTGACATGGGGTATTTTTCTATCACTGTCTGGGGTGGGACTTCCACTTTTCTGGATGGATATTTGGGTTCCAATCTTCGGATGTGAAAATGTAATGACTTCATGGACTGTTTTACTTCATATAATATATTCAAAACAACGTTTTTTCTCTTGTGAAAAAAAAATGATTAATGTTTATCACTCTGCCTTCAAAACTAACGATGTTGGTCTATGTTGCTGGTTTATTGATATGGTCTGATGGTCTTTTTATATTTTGGACATATCACACTCCTCACATGATTAGCGTTTTTCTCTGTTCAGGGATTTTGGGTACTTTAATTTGTATTTGGAACAATGGACGTCGGTACTCTATCTGTTGCTTTACTATTCTACATACTGCTATTTCACTTTCTTATAGATGCCTCGGGCATATTTGGATGCTTTCTCCGATTGTCGATAATCTCCATGTGGACCGTTACTGGGTTTTATATCAAGTCCCTGTATGTGACATGGGGTATTTTTCTATCACTGTCTGGGGTGGGACTTCCACTTTTCTGGATGGATATTTGGGTTCGAATCTTCAGATGTGAAAATGTAATGACTTCATGGACTGTTTTACTTCATATAATATATTCAAAACATCGTTTTTTCTCTTGTGAAAAAAAAATGATTAATGTTTATCACTCTGCCTTCAAAACTAGCGATGCTAGTCTATGTTGCTGGTTTATTGATATGGTCTAATGGTATTTTTATATTTTGGACATATCACACTCACATGATTAGCGTTTTTCTCTGTTCAAGGATTTTGGGTACTTTAATTTGTATTTGGAACAATGGACGTCAGTACTCTATCTGTTGTTTTACTATTCTACATACTGCTATTTCACTTTCTTATAGATGCCTCGGGCATATTTGGATGCTTTCTTAGATTTTTCGATAATCTCCATGTGGACCGTTACTGGGTTTTATATCAAGTCCCTGTATGTGACATGGGGTATTTTTCTATCATTGTCTGGGGTGGGACTTCCACTTTTCTGGATGGATATTTGGGTTCCAATCTTGAGATGTGAAAATGTAATGACTTCATGGACTGTTTTACTTCATACAATATATTCAAAACATCGTTTTTTCTCTTGTGAAAAAAAAAATGATTAATGTTTATCACTCTGCCTTCAAAACTAGCGATGCCGGTCTATGTTGCTGGTTTATTGATATGGTCTGATGGTCTTTTTATATTTTGGACATATCACACTCCTCACATGATTATGATTAGCGTTTTTCTCTGTTGCGGGGTTTTGGGTACTTTAATTTGTATTTGGAACAATGGACGTCGGTACTCTATCTGTTGCTTTACTATTCTACATACTGCTATTTCACTTTCATGGACTGTTTTACTGGTCTATGTTGCTGGTTTATTGATATGGTCTGATGGTCTTTTTATATTTTGGACATATTCATTTTTCTCTGTTGCAGGGTTTTGGGTACTTTAATTTGTATTTGGAACAATGGACGTCGGTACTCTATCTGTTGCTTTACTATTCTACATACTGCTATTTCACTTTCATGGACTGTTTTACTTCATATAATATATTCAAAACAACGTTTCTCGTCTTTTAAAGTTTCAATTTTTTTTTTAAAAATTGAACCCTCCGTCGGTCTACCGACACCTTGTAGACGTCGGAACTGCGACAACCTAGAAACGTCGGAAGAGAGACAGTATGAAAACGTCGGACCACATTTCGTCGGAATTGCGACAGATTACAAACGTCGGAAGAGCGACGTTCCAAACGTCGGACCACATATCGTCGGAATTGCGACAGATTACAAACGTCGGAAGAGCAACGTACCAAACGTCGGACCACATATCGTCGGCATTGCGACATCTTACAGACGTCGGAAGAGCGACGTCCAAAACGTCGGACCACGTTGGGTCGGAATTACGACGGTTTTTAGGCGTCGGAAGAGTGACGTTCCAAACGTCGAACCACATTTCATTGGAAGTGCGACAGTTTACAAACGTCGGAGGCGCGATGGTTTGTGAGACGTCATAAGAGTGACGCTTGTTCGGAAGCGACGGAAGAGGTGTCGATAGTGCGACACTTTTTACGTGCGTCGGAACTGCGATGGAAGGACAAACCACGGTTTGTCCGCCCTCGAACTGTCGCTCTTGCGACGACTATGTGTCGGAATAGCGACGAATTGGCCGTCGGAATTTCCGCCAAATTTTCTAGTGGGTAGAAATTATTGAGGTAAAGGCCGTTGACGGGATTGCTGAGGAAAGTCCCATCAAGTTCCGTCAAGATGTATGCCCCCTATTAGAGGCAATGTTTGATGATGTAGAGTCCTTTCCACAAGGTTTCGAACTTTCCTGGCCCTAGGGCTTCTTTTGCGACATCATAGCGGAGGACTAATTCTCCCTCGGTGAATGAGCGAGGGGTGATGTGGCACTCAAATGATGCTTTTACCCTTTTCTTGTGGGCCTCATTGTGTTGCAGCAACTGTCATCGACTTTCATCGACAAGCTCTAGTTGTACTAGGCATTGTTCTTGAGGCTAGGTATCATCAAGGAGTTCAATGGCGACATGTAAATTTGGGATCTTGTGGAAATCAATGCAAAAGCGCAAGGTACCTTGACCTTTTGCAACAGGAATGGGGTGGAAATCCTGGGACGTGGGGGCGGTTGGAATCCTATTTTTGATGTGTGATGATACAAATCGTATATGGTGGATCGTGTCATCGACGTTCGGTGGGGGAAGAATCTCCTTAATGGGATTTTGCGTGAGCACAAAGTTGGGTTCCCCTCTAGGATGGTCAATTTTCGGTAGGTGGAAATTGTGCCTACCCGCAGAGGTGCCTGAATGTTTCCATTAGTGGGCATACCTCTAGTGTTTATTTTGGCCTATGCAGATAGTGCATGGTATCACTGTGCCAACATAGTAGATTGTGTGAGATTCTACACTACTCATTGTTCCTGATGTGGACACTTCAAAAGGGTCTGTTTTAGAAGAGGTTGTCTTCTGTTTCCATTTCCGTATTGTTGGCTTGGGTGCGTCTACCTCTTTAAGGGAGTGTAGACTCAACACTTCTCTTGATGCTCTTAGCTTGGGGAGGGAGAGAAGAGTCTATATGAAAACTATTTGCAATTTGCTTCAGTTTTCTGAACTAGTTGACCCGATGGTCGTTCAGGTCGCATAGTTCGCATTTTATCCTAGGCTTGGCCGGGGTTATGCTTGGTTGGTGTGTTGTCTTAGCTTTCTTGGTACGCCACTGTGGGGGTGGGGAAATTGACCCGACGATGTTCTTTTTATGCCATTCCCGGAGGTCGTCCTATCTCTTCTCTATGGTATGAATCATGTTGATGGTAGGACGAAGTTGCGAGGCGTAAGTATAGTGTCTCTCATAACGATCGCCCTCACATATAAGGAAAAATATCCTTGATATGAGGGTTCCGTCATGCTCAGTTTGAGTTCTGGCGAGGAACCAGCGCCATAACGCTGCTAAATAAGGACAATGGACGACTGCATGATTTGGCATTTTTCATAACGTGCATGCTGGTCTTCTCTGTGGAGGGTGGTTAGGGGTAACTAGGGGTTCCCTGATTAGTCGTTCTTCAACAGAAAAGAACATGATGGATATGCTCGTCACATCTTCCTAGGTTGTGAAGCCATCCGTGGACTTCGCATCCATGTTGTCTTCTTGGGAGAGGCGGACTATGGTGGAGCACAAGCTAGCGAGGGCTAGCCAGAATCGGGGGATATAGTGACAATTCTCCAAGAGGTGATTGTCGACGCATAATGGACATGTGAATTGCGCTGCCCGCAATCCAATGTAGTAAACCCTTTCTATAGGATACCATTTGTGGATGAGTTCCAGGGCTGCGCACTCTTCGAGGAAGTGACCACGTTCATCACATAGCGTGCAATGGATAACGGGCATGATTGGGGATCTTTCTTGTGCCCTTCGTTGTTCCTCCTGTAGGTATAGGATGGTACGAGGTTCATTTCTAGATGTCTGGGTGAAGGGATCCTCTTGATAAGATCGCTCGATGGCATTTAAGGCATCCCTATATCGTGGTATCTCTGGGCAATGATGGGTATAGTGCCCATAGTTGCTGCAGAGAGTGCATGCGTGATTGATACGCAATGCTTTGCCTTTACCTTTGGTGGTAGGTTCCTTTTTATGGGAACACAGAGTCATGATGTTTGTCTCAGATCCAAGGAGTGGTTTTAATTCATCCAGCTCTGGACAGATATGTGTAGGGTGACCTATTACGTCGCATATGGCGCAGACTGGTAATTCCCGTTGAATGGCGGGGGTCACCATCTTCTTTCCTCTCTTCTTGGTTTTCTTAGTCGTAATCATCGGTTTTCTAATGGGAATTTCCTTTGCAGGGGTGGTTTTGACCATTTCATGGATGGGTGGGGCCTCCTCGGGACTGAGAGGCTTCAATCTTGTGGCAGTAATGTGGGTGGCTCTTGTTCCTGTAGGGGGAACGAGGTACCAAACTGGGATTTCCAATGATATGTTGGGTAATACTAGTGTTGCCAAAAACTGTTGGGAGACGAAACCAACTGGGGGGTAGAGGAAAGGGGTTTGGGAGGCGACGTAGGCTAGAGAGGCTGTCGTGGCTGACAACTCGGTGCCATTACTACTTGTGTTCGTGTCCTGACCAGCTTTAGTGCTTGATGTGTACATCATGCACACTGGAGCCCCTATGACATAGGGCGATGACTCAAGGATTATGGGAGGATCTCCTAGAAATGACCCTAGAACGGACAACGGTTTGAATTGGCCGAGGCCATATTATTGGTACTGTGAAAGAGAATCCAAGGATGTATCTACATAGGGTAGAATTACATCAATGTTTGTTAGGGGTTGCTTCTCGCTGTGCGTCGGTTGGTCTATAGTAATGATGCGGTCCTCGTGGGGGAATATCATGATGCAGAAGAAGGAAGAGGCTATGGCATACATGGCGTACATATAACTATACCCAAGGAGTATATTGTAATCCAAGTGAGCATCCAAGACTTCAATGTCTATGTGGACCATATTTCCGGCTAACCAGACCGAGACGTTTTGGTAGAGGTTGACAGGGGTCGAAGGACGACCGTCACATGCTCGAAGCGTGATGACTGAGAGTTTTAGTTCGGGAGAACCTAACTTCTGCCAAACATTTTTAGACATGATGCATGTGGATGCACCCTCGTCTACGACACATCGGTGAATAGTGATATTCTACACCGACACTGGTATCTGGAAGGCGACCATGGAAGGAATCCTAGGGGTGGTTTTGTCTAAGTAAAAAGCCATTAAACACGTATCGGCAGGGTCGATAGCGCCTAACGTGGAAAGTAGGGCTTTCCTTTGTTTTGGGCATGACTACAATACTTCCAAAGCTGACATAGTAGTGGGATATTGTGCTAAATCATCCACGATGCTGTAATTATGGGCCGCTTTGGAGTAGTTTCCTGCTCGCCTATTAGGTCCCTTCACCATTTTTTGCAATGGTTCTATAGGCATATTTGAAATGGTCAAAGGTGTAGTCGGTGTGCTGGTACTTTCCCCTGATGTATTGGTGTCCAGGGAGGTGTCGTAATTGCGATTCTGTGTTTGGAAAAACATCTCTTCTCCAAGCATGTACATTTCATGGCAGCTTTTCCCGGAATCGTCTGTATTTTGTTGTTGAGTGCTTACCGTCCCTTGATGGGGGAAAGGTTCTTACATCACAGCTGGTTGCTGGGAAGTTCCTCCTTGTCCTTGGTTACTCTGTAGCTTCTTCAACTCAGGGAGATCGGGACAGTGGTGAGTATAGTGGTTGTACTCACCACATATCGAACAAGAATGGTTTGTTCGAAGAGGTGGCCTTTTGCTCTGTCGTTGGGCATTGCTCGGCTCCTGGTTCTGATTCCAGTTGGAGTTGCCTCCAGCCTGGGATCACGGTGGGTGCTGCTGATTGGTGCCCCCATATCCAGGGTTCCCTTTTAGGTTGTTTTTGGATTTTTTCTTCACCACGTTAGGAAGGTAGTTCTCCTGGTTGTATTGGTGTGTTTGGTTTTGGGACGGTTGCAAAAATTTCACCTATACATTAGTCTGCATAGGTGGGTCATGTGCTGGGGACTAAGCATAACGTGGTCCCTGGTTTGCACCTGGCTATTGGAGGGGAAATATTCCATTAGTGTTTCTTTCTGCGTATTGATTCCCCTAAGCCGAAGGATAAGGTCCTCCCTGGTGATATGCTGGCACCCTATTGGTCAAATTTTTATGAGGCATATCATGACTTTTGAAATCGGGTTGAGGCACGTTCTGGGTAGAACTATATGTGTAACTGGGGTTTTGACTGCTACTGCCTAGGTAACCTTGGGTTAATGACCCAATTAGTCCATCTGCAGAGTTCGACGCTCCTGGAAATTCTTGATAAGTTTGTAGACGTGGGGCGTTAGGCAGGATGTTATAAATGTATCCTGACTGCATATAAATCAGCTCAAGCTTCTGTGATTTTTTGATAGAGTCCTCTTTGGATGTGGGATTCTGCTGTGCCACATCCTTTGAAATCTCTGTCGTAAGATTTTTCAAGAACAAATCTAAGAGAACCTGATCGTCGAGTTTATCTTTACATAAACTGCAACGCTGCCTCCATTCATGGAGATGGTCCGAGATATGGACGGCGGGGGTTTGTCTAAAACGAGTCAGTAATTCCATTCCAGAATCATGGTGAATGGGTAACTAAAAATATGTTAGGAATGTGGTAGCGAGGGAGCTAAAGGTTCCATGTGAAGCTGAGGGTTGTTCCATGTACCACTTCGTGGCTACTCTTGTAAGAGTGCGTTGAAATAATCTCAATTGAATAGTGTCATCAATGATACTGTTCGATGAGCACCACAGGTGAAAGGTCATGACATGATTACCTGGGTCTTCTGCTTGCTTGCCTTTGAATTTTGGAATATCCGAAGGGAGCTTTGTGGGCATGGGAGGCCATGTAGGATCGTGTGCGATGGGGTCATTCGTCAGTTTGGTTAAATTGGGCAGATTCAACGAAGCTAAGAAAGGTGAATGAGAGGTTGACGCCATTGCAATGTGCGAAAACACAAAGTTCTGGTTAGGAAGATGGTTAGTCTGCAACGTATGCTGCTGTGTATTTGGCTGGCTTCCCGAATGGGACGCACTCCTTTGCCCCCTAGGGGTCGTGGGAGGAGTGGTGTGTAGTGTGGCATTGGGAGACCGACTAGGGTTCCCAACTACGGCTGCCCCAATAAAGGATGAACCAATAATGGTGGCAGTGTTCCATCTTTGACGCCTGAATGGCGAAAGCCCTAGAACCCCTCCCGGTAATGGGGGGAGGTCCAAAAGATGCCTGGATCGACGAGGTTCCGTTGGGACCATTCAGGTGTCAACCAAATTAGGTTTTGGAAAAATTTGACAGGATAGAGTCTATGATCAAAGAAAACTTCTTGTCGCATACATAAAAAAAAGTGAAAAATAAATTAAATTTCCCTTTAAATTAATCTATGTGATCAAGCAATCAAAAAAGTGGTTTTTGTTTGTTTACGTATGATACTTAAAATCCTAGAAGACCTATGCGTCCTCACACACTCAAATGTAACTGGGCCTTGAGAATATTTCTTGCGAGTGCTGGCACAATGTCCCATAAGAGCTGGTGATGCCCCCAGTCAGTCAAAGAGAATCC
The DNA here is from genome assembly GCA_034641835.2 of Pinus albicaulis. NCBI lineage: Eukaryota > Viridiplantae > Streptophyta > Pinopsida > Pinales > Pinaceae > Pinus > Pinus albicaulis. The sequence continues at coordinate 1,296,584,568 of CM076577.1, forward strand.
ACCAAGGTAAGGGTACAGGGTTTGGCACTTGCCTGCAACGTCACCAATAGGGAAAAGGCTGCCCTAGTTTTTGTCCACTAAGAACCACCATCCCACATGAGCATTCGAGTCTTGGGCTTCTTGGTAGTCAGCTAACAGTACCGAGTATTAACCGGGTCAGGTAGCCCCAACTGATACCGCACGGACTGTGCCTAAGCCTAACCCCCTCTGAAACGGGTCTCTGTTGCGCTCGATATTTCTTTTTCATGGGCTAATAGGTGTATTTGAAGCTCCCTAGATAGACAACTTCTATGTTTCAACATGAAGTATGATCAAGGCAGCTTATTGGATTCCTACCCACTTGATCCTAGCTTAAGCTATAAATTCTTTTGTGGCCCCTGTGGGGAGAATTTACTGAGTTTGGTTAAGTTAGTTTTAGGTGTCTTTACTTCACTTAGTGGGTGAGTGGGTGTGAGCACAAAGTGGACAAGCACATAGTTTGAACGTGTGGATATCGATGATCCTTTACAAAATCCCCTATTTAAACTACGTTGTATTGTTCCTGGCTCAAATGAAAAACATGTGCGGATAATGGGCCGCTTTCTATTTTTCCTAGTTAATCTATGTGACTAACTATAGAGATATGGCGAGTTGTGAATAGGGAGCGTTCATATGCTTACCTAGGATCACCGGAGGGTGCAAATGTAGCAGAGATTACTTTCTCTTCTATAAACAATTCAATCCTAGTCCCGAAATTCCTAGTGCAAAAATTGAACTAAACTAAAACTTTTACACTAGAAAAAAGAAAACTAGCTATGCATGTGTGGTCTTGGGCCACTTACTTGGGATAGTTATCTAGGTGTGTAAGTACCAAAATTTTCAAAACATAATTTTTTTTTGGAATGCAAGTTATTCCCCCCCCCCCCTACTTAAACTATGTGTGAACTTTGCAAAAATCAACTTGAAGTAAAACTGACACTAAAGCAGCTAAGGGAGAGCTTTAACAAGCTGCAGGGTACCACAACCAGTGCTGGCAGGTGTATTAGGGGATGCCAAGCACTTTACAAGCAGGAAGAGACAGAAATAATGGAGAAAATTCTCATTCTATATTTTGCACGCAAAAGGATAAGAAAGGCGCGCTCTTTGCGTGCAGGTCAGCTCTGAACATGCACCTTGCACTTCTGTGAGGAGAAAACATGTGCAAATTCCTGCAATAATTTTTTTTTGGAGCTGTTCTACTTCAGTTTGTCACTTGGGATGAACTAGGGACTGCAAGAGAAATCAGGGGAAATTCAACTCCACTCCACAGCACAGACAGAGGTCTCTGCCAAAAAAAAAGGGGCACAACCACATAAACCTGGTAATAAACATTAGTGGAGTCACCAATCCTGTTGGGGTGTGTTTGGTGCACATATGTACGAAATCACACCAACTTAAGGGGTGTGGTTTACCCACTTAAGTTATTGGTAACAAGCAGAAAAGAAGTGGAGTCAAGCAAGTTAGTGGAACAAGCTAGAATCATAAGCATACTAGATAGAGAAATAGCATGCATATATAAACTAAAAACTAAAATAAATAAACACGAGCTCTGAAAAGAGTCAAACAACAACAATAATACGAATTGTGGCTCTAGGCCCCTCTTATTGAGCGTTGGTAGTAATAAGAGTGAAACTTTACCCTCTTGCCAAAGGGCCCCTAAACAATGGTTCTAGGTCTCGATGCAAGGATGTTTTTATCCCAAGCTTTCCTCGGTGCAGTCTCCCTCTCTCTCTACTGTGTTGGACTGAACTTGTTGGATGGCCAACAATTGAGTCCCCTCTATCTTCAGCTTCGACTCACACACTGCTGGTATTTCTTGGGCAATTCTGGCTAGCATAACAATGTGTTCACACATTCTTCATCTCATGGTGGCCTTATATAGGAGATTTCAAACCCTCCCTTCCCTCTCTTGGTACATGGAGGATGGTGACCCAAGAGAGGGGTATGATTCCTTTGTGTGCTCCAAATATTCTATTATGTGCTCACATAGTGTCTAAGGAGGCATTGGTGGCTCTCCTTAGGTGGCTCCAAGTAAGGGGTCACTTGTCCTTTGCTTTGTGTGGTCTCGAATAGTGACATTTCGCCACTCCCAGGATTGTGCGCATATCGAGCAAAAAGGTGCGTGGAAGGCACTCTTCACGAAGGATCATGCGCGCAAATAGCATTTAGGACTAGTTCAAATTTGATTTTCCTTAGACCTTAGATACTTTTAAATACTTTCCAGATTCTGTAATGTTGTCTAGCCCTGTAAATCCTTTTTCCTGACATTAATTAATGTCGTCTTTTGCTGTACGATTTTCTAGTGTTAACAACGGGTTTGGGAACAATTATCAATGAAATCTTTCAACCCATTGTCCTCCAGTACTTCCTCCATCCTCTCTTTCCCTGCAATATAGTTAGAGATGTCCTCGAGTGCATACTCAATCTCAAGCCATTGAAAGCCATTTAGATCCTGATTCACCTGTCGCACCAAGAATACTTTTTCAAATTCAAATTCTATTCATTCACAAACTCAGCTTCTCCTCCACTATAGTGATTTCCTGTGCTTTGATACCATGTAGAAATTATACAAACATATGTATATCAATGGATTCAATCCCATCAAGCAATGTACTAAAGCTAGATATTGAATCCTTCTGAAAATCAATTGCGGAAAAAAAACACGATCGCCAATCACAACAAGTGAAGAAAGAAACAAATCAAACCATAACACAAATAATTTCCCGAGTTAAGCTTGTTGCTCAAAACCCCTCTATCTTCTATTGTATATTCACCATGGAATCATGAAACAATTACAATTCACTCTTCTCACAAGAGTCTCCTGCACTCTCACAACTGTCTCACACTGTCCCGGACAAAATTGACCAACACTTAGCCAATTCTCAGCCTCTAAACTGCCTGCCTGCCTTGCATAATTCACGTTGAATGAAATCCCTATTCTTTAGGAATTTCAGCCTTCCAACATTGCGCAAGGATCATGGGAAGCCTGTGGTGTTTTAACTGCATCTGGGAAACCTGCTAACATCACAACTGATAGTTAACTTCCCTTTAACCTTTGTCTCAATTGGGTCTCCACTGGAACTGACATGCATGCAGCTATTAATAGTAAAATATTAGTTGCATGGAAAATCATTGATTGTGAATTAAATAATATTTAATTCACTTGATCTCTCACTAGTGCAACAGACAGTTACAACTAGTTCAACTGAATTTAACTCACTTAACTGAGTTAACTGATTTCTCATGCATTAAACTCATGCACTTAACTGCAACTTGAAATATAAAACACGTAGAATCACTTTACATGCCTCACCAACCACCCTCAACTCGAAATTCATGACCTAACTGAGTTTATCACACTCAATTAACTATTACAAGAGTTTATGAGATAAGATTACAATTTATTGTCTAATTTAATTAAGGGATAATTAAATTAGACACATTTCCAATTTATCAAATAAATTGAATTGCACACAAATGTGTCGCTAGGACCCATCACTACATGACCTATGGTCCCACACTAGTGTAGGTGTTGTCATGTTGCTCTTGGATGCCAATTTCACATTTTATTGTTGCAAACTTCAATAATTTTTACACTTTTCTGGGGAACAACTGCGATGAGTGGTCTTATTAGCCAACCTTTTAACCTATACGTGTTTTGAGAAGTTTAATCATGACCAGAACCAATTGATATCCATTTTACCACTTTTTCCTCGTTAATCGTGACCAAAACAAGCTAGGGGTTGGATTTTGGAGATAGATTCTACCCTCATGTTGTTGCGTGAGAGTTATTATTCCGGAGAGTTTTCCGGATTATCCACAGTCTCACGAAACCCTTGTCGATGTTTCGAATCCCAACGGGGATCCATCTTCAGGACATTGGAATGAAGAATTCTAAGAAGGGTCATAATCCATTAATAGCGAAGAAGGGAGGAAAGGCACGGGCTGACCAAAATTTTTTTCCTATTACTTCAATTTTTATAATTATTAATTTTTGATTTAATTCAAAGATTTATTAATTTTTAATTATAATAATAATACTAAGTTTTTTATGTTAATAAATAATAACCTTACTAAATTTATTTTATTTTTTTTCCACAGAAAAAAACGAACTTTCTATTAATATAGATAGTCTCTGAACATATGCCAAGCATTTCTGGAAACATAACAGTCATTCCCTTTAGAAAGAGAATGCAATCAAGGCTACTTACCATCTGATGAGGATGTTAGCAGCCCAAGAGAAAACCATAAAGATCACAGCTTAAGCATCTATGCAACTCTTTATGCTCATCAACAGGAGATGAGAGCAGTAAGAGACAGCGCAAACGAGATGCTCCAGCACCCAAAAGGACTGGCAGTAAAAACTATCCCAGCCCCATATAATACCATAAATAAAAACAAAAAAGCGAGCCCTGAACCCCCTTACATAAGGGAAACAGTTCAGGACCCAAAATAGTGTCAAAAATCACATAGGTTTATAAAGGTCCACTGTACAATGCTGAAAATAAACTGAAAATTTACACAAAAAGAGGCTGTTCATGAGGCTGAACAGTCCCATTTACTGCTTCCACTACTGCCCAGGACCCCAAAGCGAGTTGTAGACCTTCTTTAGATAAGATATCTGCTTGTTGGTTCCTTTCCCTGTAAATATGAACAACAGAAATCTTCGTGAAAAAGGATTTAAGACGACGAATCTCCTGAAGCAAAGGAAGAAGAAGAAAATGCCTGCATTGCTGAGTCCCATTAAACCAGTTGACAACATTCCTAGAATCACCAAAGACCTGTACTAAATTTATTTTATTAAAAAGTTTATTATTTTAATTTTAATAATAATACTAAGTTTTTTATGTTAATAAATAATAACCTTACTAGATTTATTTTATTAAAAAGTTAATTATTATCAAAGTTTTAATATTAAAAATAATAAACTTATTAAATATATTTTATTTTATTAATAAGTTTATTATTTTCAAAAAAAAAAAATGAAAATAATAAACTTATTAATAAAATAAAATATATTTAATAAGTTTATTATTTTTAATATTAAAACTTTGATAATAATTAACTTTTTAATAAAATAAATCTGGCTCGGGGTTATTATTTATTATTATAAAAAACTTAGTATTATTATTAAAATTAAAATAATAAACTTTTTAATAAAATAAATTTAGTAAGGTTATTATTTATTAATATAAAAAACTTAGTATTATTATTATAATTAAAAATTAATAAATCTTTGAATTAAATCAAAAATTAATAATTATAAAAATTGAAGTAATAGGAAAAAAATTTTGGTCGGCCCGTGCCTTTCCTCCCTTCTTCGCTATTAATGGATTATGACCCTTCTTAGAATTCTTCATTCCAATGTCCTGAAGATGGATCCCCGTTGGGATTCGAAACGTCGACAAGGGTTTCGTGAGACTGTGGATAATCCGGCAAACTCTCCAGTAAACAAAAACCACAGGAATTTGAAAACCAAAGTTATTATTCCATGCATTACGGTGAAATAGAGGTACACATTGTGGCAAAGAAGTACAATTCAACTTGGAGGAGCTCTTCTACAAGATCAACTCCTATATTTGGTTGTAACTCTCTCCATTTCTCTTAATGCAAAGATTTCAATGTTTTCCTATATTGGTGTTATGATTTCATATATTTCAATTCCATGTTGGTCCATTGAATAAAGTGATTAGATGATGCTACATAGATGTCGTATATCGTTTGCTTGTGTTGTTTTATTGTGTAGGTTCTAATTATAGTGATCAGAGCTAGGATTGGAGCATACAAGCCAAGATATGAGAAAAACATACGAAGTATTCCAGGTGGGCTTCATCCCATTGTCTATTTACTTTAAGGAAAACAATAACTTCTTTTCTTTTTATTTTTCTATACTAGGCCATCAAGTCTAGCAAAGATACTTCTGTTTGTAGTCATAGATTTCGCATAACACAAATGATAATAGATTTACAAAATTTTGTTTTGTTGGTATCCTCAGTTGAAGATCTGATCACATAAAGTTTATTTGGAATGAATCCATCTTGAAATAGAATTATCTAGTTCATTTTGTTAGCTGGCATATGGAAATGGCTTGATCTGATGCATTTTGGTAACTAGTTTCTTAGCTTGGGAATAGCTGGACAAGGGCCACAATTGGAAAATTTCTTTCTAAAAGAACCATGAATATCTCTCTATCCACACACTTTTATGAGGAAATTATCGCAAGTAACCTGAATGGGGATGTTCTAAACAAATTCCATGTTTTATTTTTTCTATATTCTTCTCCATTTGGCTAGAAAAAACACCCAAACTTGATGTCTCCAATCTTCTTGGCACGAGATGTGCGAAATGTTAGTCTTTGCTAGATGCTTCTAGAATCCACTTGGGAACAATGTGAATGATATGACATAATACTGTTCATACTAGGAATAAATCCCATGGCATGATTTGCGCTGGTTTGGTGAAGAAATATCTCAACTAACAAATGTGCCATTGGAGGTAAGCTACAGGACGTTCTGGTATATGAAAACATGTACATACTTGCGTAAATACCATAATAGTGTTTCTACTGGAATGTTGTGTCTACTGGAATAATGTGTCTTAACTTCCGGTAACTTGACTATTTTGCACTTCCTGTAGTCAGATCGTCTTGTGATTATATTAGTTTGAGTGACACCTAATAACCTTGAAAGCTACATAGAAATTACATGAACCAAACTAGGAAAACCATCATTAGTAATAAATCAAGCATTATGCTCTTCAATCCATTAAAGATAAAGGAAAACACCAATAATTAACTACAACATTCTTGGGTTTATTACAACATATTGATGTAACAATTGGTTAAGAGAGGTAATTGATGATAATTAATAGATGGTTAAAGTAGTATGATAAAATGACTAAAAATGTGTGCCTGGAATGGTGAAAAATGTGACAATTTGGTGACTCATCAATGTACCTGCCATGTGTCACTTACCAATCATCCAATTAGCCTATTAAAAGTGCTAAATTTTCCTATCATTTGTCATCACATGTTGTTTCCACGTCATCGAGTCATCCACATGGAAGTGCCACATCATACCAACTTTCATGTCATATCGGTTGCAACATCATACCGACCTAATGTTTTTTCTCTACTACATCAAACTCCTGATACTCCAGTACCCTGATATAATTAAGTTCTTCTAATCCTATCTAGTGCTCGCTAATATTGGTTTAATCATCGTTAATAATGGATTAGGGGATGAGATTAAGGAGGGAAAAATGTCACAATAAAAACCAATTTTTATTTATGATATTTTTTACCTTTATTTCATACTGCACTCTGTCATCTATACCGACACCACACTTTTCTTTTTGTTTCCTTTTCCCTAGAGAAACACCAAATTTGGTTAGTGTGGGCATGTCGAGGAAACAACAATTTTTTTTCCATGTTGTCATCCATTCCAAGCGAAACCAAGTTTTGTTCATTATGGAAACATCAAATTTCATTTCATTTACATGTTATTCCCTTTGTTATCTTTCCTACTTGATCTGAATTTGGCTCCACCTGAGATTGACCTTCTTTGTGCAGTAAAGCACTTCCTTTAATGACTATATTATACTGTAGACATGCACAACACTACCTTTGACATCAATCACATTGCAGTTGACATCAATAACAATATATATACAACACTTA